>PVIU01002245.1:0-90021 GCA_004026605.1 Ondatra zibethicus | reverse complement strand
TGACCATTTCACAAAAGTAGCCTAAGACCATCAGAAAACACAGATATTTACATTGCGATTTGTAACAGTAGCAAAAATCACAGCTATGAAGTAGCAATGAAAATAATTTTATAATTTGGGGTCACCACACCATGAGGAACTGTATTAAAGGATCACAACATTAGGAGTGTTGAGAACCACGGGTCCAGACTCAGGAGATTTTTGTATTTTCTACTGTGTGAGGTAGCTATGAATGTCTCCGACGTTGAAAAGCAGGCTGGGGATGCCGGGTAAGAATTGGGGCAGTGTTAAGGTTTGGATCTGACATGTCCCTTGCAGGTCCCTGTGTTGCAATTTGGTCCCCAGCTGGTGGCACTGGGATGTGGTGGAACATTTCCAAGGCAGAGCCTGGTGGTAGGGAGTTTAGGCATTGAGGTGTGCAATTTTTAAGATGGCTGTTTTTTAAAATTAATTTTATAAACTTATTGTTTAAAAAACCTTGCAAAATTAACCAGACCCAAAGTCTGTACAACTCAACGAACTTCTATACGGTTAGAATTGGCATCCGAAATGGAAGCTGTGAAGCTTCACATTGAATTTTACACCTTCAGGATAGAATACATTTCATGCACTTATCCACCACCAAAACCAAAAAGTCCAGGACAGAATTAGAACTAGAGAAACAATTAACTTTGCATCCTCTTTCATAGCTCACGTCTGTTACATTCAGTCCCTCCTTATCCCCTAATAGTTAGCCTTCCTCATTCTCTTATCTACATGTCATACTGACCCCATGTGTACATTTATTTACATATATGCATATATGATTGGCCAAATCCCGCATATGAGAGAGTATGTGCTGCGGTTTTTTTCTGAGGTTGTGTGACCTCATTTAATATTATACATTCTAAGTTCATACATTTTCCTGCCAATTTTTTAACTTTATTTTTCTTTATAGCTGACTAGTGTTCTATTATATATAAATATATGATATATTCAAATATATCTATTTGATAATATATGTAAATATATATTCTCCAATTCATTATCCATTTATCTGTTGATCTAGAAATAAAGAAAGGAAGGAGGAAAAGAAAAAAGAAAGAAACAGGGAAAGAAAAAGAAAGGGATATTGGAACCCTGGCCCATTCCTCTCTGCCTCAGTGTCTCTGCTTCTTGGCTGTTGTGGGGCATGCAGCCCCTTCCCCCCCTCCTGCACCACACACTCCTACTCATGATATTCTCCCTCCAGTTAGGTCCCAATGATGGAACCAAGTGACCATTGACTAAAAAAACTCTGAAACTGAGAGCAAAACCCAAATCTTTTCTTAAGTTGTTTAGCTCATGTATTTTGTCATAGCAAGGGGGAACTGACCAACACGGGCAGGAAAAGACTCTAGGGTGTTTGAGATGAGAAACCAGCCTCAGGTGATAGGCAGGGCCTTGAAGCTGTGAGAAAGGCAGCTGGAAATGGGCGACCCCGAGGACCATGTGGTAAAAGCTGGGAAGGGGCAAGTCCCACCAATGGTCCAGTGCAAGCTCCCAGAAACCTGTGGGATGGGGAGAGTGTTGTCCAGGAGGAAGCCAGACACGAGACCTAGAAAGAGAGATGAGCTCAGCAGATCCCGTCCCTGAGCCCATGTTTGTCCTGGACCTGTCTGCTCACTTCATCTGTGAGCTCTGGGTTCAGCACTTACAGCTTTTGTTCCCTTTACTTACAAATTCTGGGCCATCTCTAGGGGATGTGGAGAGCGCGTGTCCTGGATCCCCGCCTCCTCCTTCCTAGGTGCCCCTACCTTCTGACCTGGCAGGGACCCTGGGTCTATGATTGCTTCCCCTCTCTCCCTCCTGTCCAGTTCCATGATCTGGGGGAAGAGCCCTCCCTCCTTGAGGAAGGGGTTGTTTCCAGGCAACCGATGGAGCAAGGGGCGTGGCTTGGCAGAAGCAATGCCATCCTGGCTCTGCTCTGAATTATTCACAGCAGTGGGAACTGACTCACTCTCTAGTCTGCCATCTTCTGGAACCTTCTTGTGAACTCTTCCTTGGCAAGCTCCCTCCCCTTCAGTCTGTGAACCTCACTACTTGCCTTGGGCCTCTATCCTCAGAAAGCTCCCTCTTCTCTTATGAGTCTCCCACCTGTCTCTCTCTCCCGTGTTTGGCTGTCTCCTCCACAAACTACCGTGCTAAATGCACAGGGTGAACAAGGCCAGGAAATAACCTGTCCCAGATCACATGGTTTTGAAGCAACAGGATCAGAATGTAAATTGGGGTCTGGCTCCTGTGTCCCATGTCCTGGAAGTGACCCTTGCAGCGGAGAATGTCTTTTTGAAACTCTTGCCTTGAGGCTGCCTTGGGGTGGAGAGAAGTTATGCTATGGAGCAAATGAGGTTGAAACAGAAATTTATTCCTGCTGTCTGGGGGCTGTCCTGCTTGGCCACCAATCAGGTGCAGGGCCCCATAAGCAGCATGCAGTCAGTGAAGTGGTCCTCTCAGCCAAAACCTGACCAAAGCCATGGTTCCTCAGAGCCTGCCATTCTTCTGAGGCCTCAGGCTGGGTCTGAGGAGCACAGGCCTCACTGGAAGCCTGTAGGTCTCTCTGTGATACACTCCAAAGTTCTGAGGGAGGGAAGCCAGTTCTGGATTGGGGTCCCAGAACATGAGTGAAGACTGTTCTTGAAGTCAGTGAAAGGCTGACGGGCCCTGTGGTGTCCTAGATGGTAAACACGTCCATGGGACTGTGATTCAAGGTGGCTGCAGTTGTGGTGGCCAGGCCTGGGCAGTGGGATCCTTGTTCCTTGCAGAACTGTGCCAGCCATCAAACATGGTCACATTGGTCTAGCTCCTTGGGTAGGGCCCCAGGATGGGAACATGGTGCTCAGCCACCAAACATGGTCACATTGGTCTAGCTCTTTGGGTAGGGCCCCAGGATGGGATCATGGAGGTGGCGATGAACAAAATGTTCTGGGGTGTCAGACTCCTGGACAGTGCCCTCTCACTCCAAGTCACTTCTACACTGGCACTTATCCCCTGACCTTCTGTTAGTCCATGCTGCCGGGGATGAGGCAAACTGTCAACACAGGGATTGGGTAGAGAGGGGGAAATGTCATTGAGTTTCAAAGGAGGTGTCTTTGGGCCCTAGGTAGCCACCACACAGAACGTGATTTCCAGGGATCCCACAGTTTTGCACCCAGAGAGCTCTGGGTGGGGCCAGGTTTAGATTTATAGCTGGATGAGGAAGGTGGGGGAGGGTACTGTGAGGATGAGGGGACCATTTGCTTTTCTCTGGTCCTCAGCTCACTTCCTGGAGATGTGATTCCCAGTCTGGGCTCTCACCATTACCCTTTTCCTTCCCATACCTAACCAGGGTCTCTCATTTTGGGCCTGGGTGGTTTCTTAGAGTCTAACTCCTTTCTGGCTTCCAAGTAGCCATCCTGATGATGACCTCATGATTTCCCAACCCGGGACTCAGCCCCCCCCTTTAATCATCCTGCCCACCTTTCCAGCATTAGAAACAGGCAGGCTTTGCCAGGGCGTTATGCATGCAGTTTTGTTAGCTGCCGCTAGGTGGGCTGTAGAGTCTGGGCTGGGTAATTAGAGACATTTAATATCAAGTCTGTGCACCACAAAAATGAAACAAACAGGAATCTCTCTCTCTCTCTCTGTGTATATATTGTGAACATGCACGTGTAGCAGAATTTATTGAATAACAGAATAGCAAGCAATTTAATGACCGCAGATAAAAAGTGAAGGCTAATTTGGAGCAAGATGTAGAAATAGCCAAACACTTAGGTAAATCAGGCGCCTTCATTAGCCCTTAACTGCTAATAATTAAACTCAATTTTACTTTTACTCTTCACTCCTTCTTGGAGCAATTTAATTTTGGCTTCGTTGAGCCGAGCCGTGTCTGAGCCCTGAGATCTCTGGTCAGCCATTCAAGGTGTTAAGCCACCTTCCCCGCCTTCCCCTCCTGCGGCTTTAACTGCCCCATGAAAGAACCTTATCTGTGATTGCTTTCTGCAAATCCCCGGAAAGGCCTTTGGTCTCCTTTGTCTGCGCTTCCAGCCCCTACGTCTTCTGTGTTCAGAGTGCAAAACCAGAGAGTGAGGGATCGTAGACACTCGTGTCCTGTTTTCCCAGGGCTGGCTTTTTTTTTTTTTTCCAATTAAGAAAAGCGTTTCCTCCCCTGATCTCATCTCCTGGCCAAACCTTCCACCTTTGGAACTGTGTCTTGTCTAGAATCTGTTTGCGTCTAATTCCCGTGGTACTCGGCTGACCTTGGCCTTTGTAGCGTGTTGGGTGTATGACCTCGTCAACGGTGGCAGGCTGTTCTCTGTGATCATGGTTTAGAGCTAGGACCACCCACATCATCTCACATGGAGTCTTTTAAGCTGCAGGAAAATGGTGCAATGACATTTTGGGATGAGAGCCCAAGGTTTCCTCGCAGGGGGTTGTGACCATAGAGATCTCAGGACCAGCAGGGATGCAAACCACTGCCCCCACCTTCCTTTTGCCCCAGGAAAAGAAATCCCCAGGCACTGTTCTTGCTGTTTGACCTAGAGTCCGGATAGCCTTTGAGACCCAGGTCAAGAGTGAGGTGTCGGAGCCAGAGAGCAGAGGGGGAAGCGGCAGAAACCCAATGCCCCAGTTGAAGTTCCAGGCTTAGTTTAGAGCCCAGCCATCTGGGTAGGCTGTGCACACACAGTGTAGGGTACTTGTAAAATGAAACACGGAGATCCTTGTCAAAAATCATTAAAAATATCAACATGGTCACAGCGGAACTTCTGCCCTAAAGCGAATGGCATGGGACAAAGGCCAGAGCATCCCATGGTGCCCTGGGGTTCAGAGGAACACCCTCATGAAGAAACAAAACAAAAAACACTGGCAGCAAACCAGAGATGACTGGAACCCAGCCAGGAGTGCCTGGGAAGAGTACAGGAAGTAGGAATAAGAAAGAAGGGAAGTGAGACAGGGAAGGAGAAGAATAAGTGGGCCTGGGGCTGGAGAGATGGCTTAGCTGTTAAGACCCCTGGCTATTCTTCCTGGGAATCCAGGTTCAAATCCCTGTGCCCACATGGCAGCTCACACCGACCTGTAACTCCTGTTCCACTCTCCTTCTAGTCTCCCTGGGCACCAGGAGTACATGTGGTATACAGCCATACAAGCAGATAAAACACCCATACCCATACACATAGGAAAAAAGGGGGGTTCTCAATGCTTCTGGGGACAGTGGGACCAAGATCCCACAGATTTCCTGAGAGGCCCAGTGTCTCTGCAGAGGCATTTTTTATTCCATCCTCAAAGCAGAGTGATATCTGGGTCGCTGACTCTCTGGCAATAACTCCCAGCTGAACTTTATGACTGAGGAGGTCCCAGACTCCTGGAAGGCTTGGCGTGGTCCGAAGGCAGAAGTAGGAAGACACATAGAACGACAATGGAAGTGTGATTGTCAGTATGAGACAGACCTGAGGGGTGGGAAGGAAGTGGCTGCTGTACCCCAGGAAGATGGAACAAGAGCCTCCTCCTATGGACCCCAACTCCCCCTCCCTGCTCTAATTAGCTCCAGGTTCGAGTCCTCGTGAGGCCTAGTTATTTCCTGTTGCCACAGCGATAGGGGCCTGGTCAAGGCTGATGAGGTCTCTGGGGCCTTGCAGAGGGTTGTAGGAAGTTGCCGTCTAAGCAGCCTGATGCCCTTCCCATTTGTCACTGACATTAGCGTTCACACAATGACCTGTCCACCGCTGACGAGGGGCCCAGAGTTCTGGAGAACGGGTCCCCGATGGCCAATGCGGATATCCAATTTAGAATTTCAGTCCATTACCAGTGAATCGCCCCAAAAGAACACCATTTATGGAGTTGACAAAGGCCAAATTAGATTTCAGATTCTGGTGTGAGCAGGTGACAGCGGAGCGGGGAGGAAATAGTGGGCCAGAAGCAGCAAGCTCGGAGTTTGCGCTGGAAACCTCGGCTGGCTCCACCCTCAGCTCTCCCCCAGCGCCCTGGCCATACGGGTGGCTCAGTGGCCCTTATCTGTACAGCCACTTATTCTGGGGCCCCTCTTCACTGTCTCCCGTGGCCTCTGTCACGTCTCAGTCTCAGCGCCTTTCTTTGCCCCTCACCCCTTTCTCTTTGGCTGTATTTCCTGGTCTCTAACTTTCTCCATCCGTTTCCTTGGGGTTCTGCCCCATTTTATGTTCATTTTGGGGCCTGCTTTAGCAGATGGGGAATCTTTCTTCTGTGTGATTAGAAGGTGATGGTAGAGCTAAGTTCACCAAATCCTATCTGATTTTCTCTCTGGGCAGATTGCAAGGCTACATTTTCCAACCTTTTTAAAAAGATAACGTTGGGTTGGGGAGATGGCTCTGCTCGTAAAGGTGTCTGCTGCCAAGGCTAATGACCTGAGTTCAATCCCCGGGACCCTAATGGTGGAAGCAGAGAGCCAGCTCCCACCGTTGTACATGTACATGGTATGTGTCTTAGGGTTTCTATTACTGTGGTAGCACACCATGACCAAAATAAACTTGGGGAGCAAAGGGTTTATTTCTCTTACGCTTTCACCTTACAGTCCATCAATGAAGGAAGATAATCGAGGAGCTAAAGGCAGGAACGTAGAGGCAGGAACTGAAGCAGAGGCCACGGAGGAGCATTGCTTCCTAACTTGCTTTCTCATGGTTGCTTAGCTTGCTTTCGTAGAGTCCCCAGGATCACCATCCCAGGGTGGCACCACCCACAATGAGCCGGGCCCTCTCACATCAGTCACTAACGAAGAAAAGGCACTACAGCCTTGCCCATAGGCAATGGAGGCATTTTCTCTACTGAGAGTGCCTCTTCCCAAATGGCTCTAGCTTGTGTCAAGTTGACATAAAACTAGCCAGGATGGCATGTAAGTGCCCACACATATACACCCACACAGACATACAAACAAAGCGATCAATGATTATACTAAAAAAATAAGAAGACGGTGTTTAAGTTAATGTTTAGAAGATGAAAACAAGCTGTGGAGCGGGATTTGAGAATGAATGAACACTCAGATAACTGGATTTGGTAGATAGAGTAAGGGATGCTGCCCTGATTAGTTTTATGTCAACTTGACACAAGCTAGAGTCACTAGAGAGGAAGGAGCCTCAACTGAAAAATATGCTTCCATAAGATCAGGTTGTAGGCAAGCTGGTGAGACATTTTCTTAATTACTGATTGATGTGGGAGGGCTCAGCCCGTGCTGGGCAGGGCTACCCTTTGCCGGGAGGTCCTGGGTTCTATAAGAAAGCAGGCTGAGCAAGCCAGGAAGTAGCACACTCCATGTCCCCTGCATCAGCTCTTGGCTCCAGGTTTCTGCTCTGTTTTGAGTTCCTGCCTTGACTTCTCATTGATGATGAACAGTGATGTGAAAGGGTAAGCCAAATGAACCCTTTCCTCCCCAACTTGCTTTGGTCATGGTGTTTCATCACAGCAACAGTGACCCTGACTAAGACAGGTCAAATAAAATAAAATAAGAGCTGCTAATTTTGAGGGCAACACAGAATGGCAGAATGATCTACTATTGTACTTCTCCTAGCCTGTGACCTGGGACAAGTCCCCTGAGCCCTCCTGGAGTTTTATCACAGCAAGAGTAGCCCTGACTAGGACAGAAGCCAGCTCTCCACTCTCCTGTGGCTGCATCACATGTCCACATACTTGCCACAATCTCATCTTGTTGGGGGCACATTTTTCTACTACTTAAATTAAGAATTTACCATGTAACCTGCCTTGGCCAGCAGGATGTCAGCGAACATCTTGAAACATCGAAGCTCCATTTGCCATACTCTGCCATTTCTAAGAGTAGGTCGCGTCTGGCAATGTCCCAAATCTTATTGGTCCCCGAATAAGAAACCTGGACGGGAGTCTAAAAGTCAAATGTGTGGCCAGTATCTCAGACTAGTCAAGGGCAAATAGAGCAGCCAGACCCAGCCAACTCACAGACACGGAGTTAGGGGAGAGAAGGTTGCGCAGAATTATCATGGCACTAAGGATACAGATGAACTGCAGTGGAGTAATGGGGCTGGGGGCTGGGATGATGAGAGGACCAGTTTACGCAGCCAAGGTGGGATGCTGGATGGGAAACCTTTAGAAAAATTCATTCTCTAAAAACGGGGGTAGATGGGTGACTGATCTTATTGTGCAGATGGGAGAAAAAGAGACCCAGGGGGCTTCAGCCTGGTTGATTGATAGCACAATGAAAGAGTGGACTCAGCCTCCAGATCTCTGGGTCATGGAGGAACAGCCTGAATTCTGCTCAGTCTTGTCTTTTCTGCTCTCATCTCGAGGATTGGGGATGATGCTTCTCATGCCCTGCTCTTTGTCCCTTGCACAGCCCTGACTTTCTCTGCGGTCCTAAGCCATCTCAGTCCCCAGCAGCTGCCTGCCTCCTCGTTAACCAGACCCTAGCTACCATTCTCCGCTGATGTTACCCATCCTCTGACCCCATGACATCTTTGGCCAGCACCATCCTAAGCCCTGAACAGACCCCACACTACTGTCCCCTCTCTGGCCTGACAGACCAGATGATGGACACTGATAGTGACTTCCAACTGCCCTGTCTATACCTCTGCTCCTTAACTCTCCACCTTCCCCACATCATGGTCATGTACTCAGATTGTTTCAACTTTTTCCTTTCACTGTGTAGGTCCAGGTCATCAGCTGTGAGTTCTCTCTATTTCCCACAAGGCTTTCTGGGGCTCCCTCCTGGGCTTCAGGTTTCAGGCAGCTCCCAGGCCCTCCTCCATCAGGTCTCTGCTCCTTTGCTCAAACCTTCATTCATTCATCCACCCAGCGTCCCCTGGCCCCTCTCCAGTGACTCAAGGCTCAAGCTTTTCCAGCCACAGAGCTCAGTAGTGCCACCTCAGCAATTGCCTCATTTCTTCCCCTCACTTGGCACTGTCATTCTGAGGAGCTTCCCTCAGTTTCCGGCTTCCTCTCTGCATCCTTCTCCTCCCTACCCACTCTGTTCTCCCCGCTGGCTCCACCTATACCACTCTCATTAAGGCCACCAGTGACCCACTTACCCAATCTAGAGACACTTCTTCATCTTCTCCTACTAGATCTCCTGCAGCACTGGACAAGGTCAGCTGCTTTACCACCGGTCTGCCGACTCATTTCCCCTGATCTGAAACCTGGCGTTGTTCAGACTCCACCTGCCTCCTGTTACCTCAGTCCTTTCTCTGTTTTCTGTGGTTCCTTCCGAGAGTGGTTCTTGGCCCATTTGATCTTGTTTCTTGGAGATGTCCCTAACTGTATATCCTAACTCATCTAACCCGTAATCTTCAGAACAGATGCAGCCCCTATGGACCACGCCCATCTAGACAGCAACTCACAGGTGCCGACCCTTCCTTCTCCAAGCCCCTATCACTATCTGAGCTTTTCCTGTAGGTTTGCGCTACAAACCATCATAATCCCTGGTTTTGTCCTATTCACCTCCACCACGTGACCAGGTGCTGGGTGGTGCCAGATTTGCCTTTTCTAAGATATGTGGTGAGACCCTGCATTCCCTGCCCCCCTTCCCCCAGGAACCTCCTCTACTGTCATCACACACACACACACACACACACACACACACACACACACACACACACACACACACACACACCTTACTCCACTGCTCTCTTGTAGCAATGCAACACACCCACAGTGACATCAACCATGGCACTTCCTGTCTATCTTCCTTCCTGACTCTGAGCTTGTGGGGAACAGGCTCTGTTCTTGGCCTGGCTATCTCTGTAGCTTCAGGACACAGCATGGTGGCTGTGACATATCAGTGGCTCCACAGATCCCTGCAAACATGGACAGCAAGAGAGAGGAGCCCTAGGTTGGGGCTGGGAGTGGCAACCAGGCCTACTTGGCGGCTACTTGGGAACACATAGAGTCAAGTAACGCATAGATGGCTGAGCCCCTTTGTACGCACTTCCCCCAAAGCCTTGGGAGACCTCAGCTACTGAGCCCTTTGTTCTGTTGACAGGAGGCGAAGCAGCTACAAGTTCCTTAATCACCTCTCCACAAACATGGGGAAGCCTCATTAATCCCAGTGACTGATGATCTATTGTCCTCAGCTCAGGTCTCTCAGGCTGGCCTTCCTCTGCAGAGGCAGGAGCCCCATAGGCTAGGGATGCTGCTCCCTCACTCCTGCAGATGAAGTCCCGGGCATTAGGGCTGGTACTCTGGGACTAGGGGGAGTCTATGGTCTGCACTGAGGCCCCGGTGGAGCTTCCGCCATGGCCACAGGTCACCCGCCAAGTTCAGGACAATGGAAATGCTTGGTGCTAGTAGAACCATGAGAGAAAGAAGCTCACAGGGCAGGTGTATGAGTGTGTTAGTATGATTAGCTCCATCGACTCTCGAGTCAATGGAGTTCGCAACGGTGTGGCTGTGGACAAGCCACCTGTTTTCCCATGTCTTGGTGTTTTGGTGGGAAAGGAGGCATAGCCACAATAGCTACTCATGAGGTTGCTGTGAGGACCGCACGTTGACCAATGAATGGTCTTGGTTCTGGGGCATCTTTTGTCTGAAATGGAATACTTTAGAAGTCCTGTTCCCTGTCCTCATCGCAAACAAGGGGTAACCAGAGGTCTGATATGGCCACTGTGGGTTGGAGGAGCAGGGCTATCATTGACTGTTCTCTGTTTGGTGCTTTGGGATCCTTAGAATCGAGACCCAGTGCCCCAACCCGGCTCAACCCCAGAGTATGGTTATTTTGCCCTCATAGCTGGGGTCAGAACCAGGAACTCTGGGTTCTCCTTCTGGTTTTGAGTCTGACTTTCATGAATATGGGCAGTTTGCTTTTTCTTTGTGTCCCAGTTTCTCTAATCTGTACAAAGAAGGAGCAGGCATAGAAGGGAAATGGGTTTGGTGTCATATACTACTGTTGTGCTGGCAACAGGGTACTTGGGTTAAGAAGTATATTGAATCTGTGTTCAGGCTCAGTAGGACAAAGTATCTGCTATTGATTAATGATGTCTGCAGTGGGCATGGGATGGAGAAGAGGTGCTATGTGTCTTGTCTTGGCTACCTCTAAGCCAGTTCTTTGATTTTGGAGAAATCCACATCCTTGATCTAAAGTTTCTCAATGCTGCAAATGTTCACAATGATATGACTAGTCTAGACAAAATCTAGACATTAATCCTAGGATGCCCCGCTCACTGTACTTCCTGGTTACCAAGACTGTAGGGGAACAGCATCTACTATGTATCTGTGGTACACAGTGCATGTTCACCATGAAGAGAAGAGAGATTTTGACTTGAGGGAGGGGTACCTAAGAGGGGAAGTATGTGATGTGGCCATGACTAGCCAGGCAGGGGGCAGACCTGTGAATGTCCTAGGATTTCCAGAAGCAGGGAAGCTTAGGAGGGTTGCCCTGTGAACTTGTGACTGGAGCCAGAAGGGTTTTTAGTCAATGACACCAAGGAAGCTGGTCTCACAGGTAGCTTTTCCCACTATCTAGGTGGTGGGGCTGGGACATAGCAAACCTCTGCACTGGGAACTTCTGTCTCTGGACTGTAACCCAAACCTTTGGCCATATTGGGCCCGTTCCTGCCAGAGCTGCCACCTGGTCATAGACTGCGGTTAAGATAAGAAGGCCAAGGTGACTTGTGAGTAGGAAGGTCTAAAATAGTTTCCATGGAGACGTGAGGTCCCTTTAGTTTACAGGATCGGAAGCAGCTAGAGCTGAGGGTAGCTGGGAGTGGGTGCCATCCAGAGGAGGGCACCATCCTGGGGGGCACGGCGGGAGGGTCTGTGTCCTAGGCACAAGGGTTCGCAGCCTGGAGGCAGCTGGGGGATTGATCAAGTTCACGAGCCCAGAGCCCAGGCAACAATTAAGCTTGTGCGGTTTTTTTTTTTTCTCTTTGCAAATCCATGGAAATGCAGGATAATGGATTTCCTTGTACTTTGAATTTATTGTCTGCTAACTCAATCAAGGTTCTTTTAGCCACTTAATTGTGTCTATATTCAGGAAGTCCTAACTTAACAAAAGTGTCAGAATATAGAGTGGGCAGTTATAAAAACTATCCTCTACCCAGCAAGTCCTTTTTTCTACCTCTGGACCCTGAGTAATTGTCTATACTACAGTGAGCACAGGACAATGTCATGGACAGTTGTGCAGCTACAGTGACAGCTTGTCAGACAGTTCTGGATTCAAGGTGTTTCTGGATGTATGCTCCTGCTCAAGTAACAACCTACTCACACCCCAGTCTCTTCGTTTATAAAATGGGTGTAGTTCTATCAACCTTGGAGGAGTGTTGGAAGTTAGCAAGGTATTGTATGTGAAGCTGATAGCAAAAGAAAATACAACAGAAGTGCTCTGTGCATGCATGTGTGGGCCTGCCTCTGTGTGTGTGTGTGTGTGTGTGTGTGTGTGTGTGTGTGTGTGTCCTAGCCCCTGATGGTGGTATGGAGGCCAGAGGTTTATGCTAGGGTGACCTTCTCAACTACATCTACATATTTTTTTGAGACAGTATCTCACTGACCCCAAAGTTTTCCATTTTGGCTAGATATACTGGCCAGTGAGTTCATGATCCACCTATCTACCTGTCTCCACCTCTCCCTGAGTCCTGGGGTTATAGACATGTGCTACCGCACCTAATTTTTGTTTTTTGTTGTTTTTTTGTTTGTTTGTTTTTAACCTGTATGTTTAACAGTGGGCGCCAGAACTTTATAAAAACAATGGATGTTCTTTAAGGGGGAAACCCATTGAAGGCATTTTTATATGTGGCAAGATTCTGTACCCACATGGCCTTGCCTCTTGTCTGATAGTTAATGTCCAGGTGTCCCCAGAATCAAACACTTGAGAATTAGAGCTAGGAGGAGTAATCTCTCAGGAGATGGGACCTCAGGCCACAGCTAATCTAACCCAGGCTGCATCCTCAGTTCTTTTCCTGTTAGCTGGACTCCAGTTGGATATGGTTTTTAGGTGACCTTGTCTTCCATGCTATTGGAACAAATTTGTTCATCTCTGTTCTTCCTTCCCTCCCTTCCTCCCCCTCCATTCTTCTTCCCTCTTCCCTCTGTTTTCCCTCCCTCCTCCCTCTCTCATTCACTGAGGTTTTGAGACCTGGAAGCTTTTGTTTTGTGTGAGCAAAAGCCCCCTTTGACCATTATCCTATGAAGGTCAGAGAGTCGCTTCCAGGCAGCCTGTGAGCCGGTTGGAAGTTCTGTCTTATGGGGATGTTGGTGACATTTGTAGCCCAGTTAGTGTGGGCTGCAGTAGAAGAGAAGCAACTTCTTAGGGAAGCTGGTGCTCACTGAGGCTTAACCGGTGAGCTGACTTCTTCACGGTCACCCTTTTGTGGACCAGCTTGAGATGTAGTCATGTACCAGTATGTACACTGATAGTTAGAATTGCTGTGTAATGAAACACTCCAGTGTTCATTTATTACAGCATAGTTTGTTATTGGTCATGACTGCAGGTCAGAGTCTTCCCAACAAAGGTTGGCTGGTTTGGGCTGCATACACTCAGGCCTTGGTAGTTAGCTGGCTGTTCTGGGGTGGTCTTGGCTTGAGAAAGTGGTACAATCAGTGGCATAATCACGTGTCTCTCACATTCCTACAGAAGGCTTGTTTCCAAGGAAGCATCAGGAAAAAGTAGGAGAAAGGAAGAGAGAGAGAGTGAGCAGGGCATCTGAGGCCTCAGCTTAACTGGGCCTTGTCAGCTCTGCCAGGTCACAAGGCTAGCCCAGTTCACCCTCAGAACCAGACTGCGCTTCCTGATGGGGCACTGCAGTCACACTGCCAGGTTCTGACTTGTAGAGGACCCACCAGCAAGCCTCTTGCTGCTCAGGAGGGCTTCCCAGGCCTCTGTCATGCTTAGTTTGGAGCCCTGGGTAGAGCCATGTCTGGGACCCAGGTTGACTTCAGATCCTGAATACAGGAGGTTGGTGTATTGTGGGTAACAATGAGTTTTAATGGTGTGAACTTATTTAAGCCCCTCCTTTTCTCAGCTGATTGGCCTAGAGTGAACACTTAACCTCTCCTGGCCTCTCCTAACTTGTACCTAGAAGTATTTTCTCCAAACAAGGAGCCAGGCCTCATTTCCACACAGAAAATATGAAACTGAGGCCTGGGGACTTGAGGCAGCCAGTGAAGAGTAGAGGCCAATACCACTACAGTGGTGGAGAGCTATACAATTGGGGAAGCTGGTGAGCAACGCTCAGGAGAGACCAGATAAGCCTAGAGACAGGTGATGAGAGAAAGGGCCTGCTCCCCTGGTTCCTGTGCCCCTCAAAAGAAATGGCATCTATGAAACCCATTTCCTTATAAAGAGTCCCCTCCTGATTTAGAATGTCAGGATGGGGCCTCTATTCTTTGTTGTCTAACACCATGGATTAAAAGGCTCCTTTATGTGAAAGGCCCTCTGGCTGGGACCCCAGCTCACGCTGACCGTCTCACATGGCTCTATTGAGGCTGGGAAAGCTCAGCTTTAAAATAAGGAGGGCTGGTGGGGCTGGGGTTGCCTCTCAGTGACAGTTCACTATGGTGTGTGCGCAAGGTCCCGGGTTTGATGTCCACCACCAGAAAAGAACAATGAAGTAGTTAGCACTGGGTGTTTAGTCTCTAGACCCCAAGTCAGGGGACATCCTCAAGATTCATCCCTGAGTGTACTCCCAGCCTGGTGTTTGGAGATGAGTTGATGTCCTTAAGCCATGGCTGTGACTCTATAACTCTCCTGCCATGTCTTTAAGGCTCCCTTCTAGAGCACTGCCCACCATCTCTCCATGTGTCAGGAGAGGCCTTCTGGACATGGGAGCACATGCCTGCAACTCCAGCCCTCAGGGAGCAGGAGAATCAAAGCCAGCCTGATACACAGAGTGAGACTCTGTCTCAGAAAACCAAGGCTTAGGAAAGTCACTCCCAGGCAGGGTAGTTGCCTAGCATGGACAAGGGGTGGGAGGGAGGGAGGGAGAGAGAGAGAGAGCGAGAGAGAAGAGAGCCTTTAAACCAATCTTATCTTTTATTTTTCATGGTTGCTAGGGAGCTCATCCTCAAATCTCCCTCCCAGTCACTTACACACGGATCTTAGCATTCAGTCTTCCTGTGCCTTGAAGTTCTTCTATGGCTGAAGGAGATGCTGCTTTGCAGCCTTTAACCGATGAAGAAATAGAGCGAATGGATGAGAAACCAACACAATGTTAGCACCCTGTGTAAATGAGGCTGTGTGTGGTGTGTGCGCATGTATACATTGACGTCTTATTGCTATCGTCATGATTTACCACGAGTTTAATGGCTTGGAACAACGTGCACTTGTTATTGTGTAATTCTGAAGGTCAGAGGTCTAAAATGAGTCTTTGGGGGAGGGTGGAGGGGTTTACAGAGCTGTGCTCCTCTTTTGAGTGCCCTGAGGAAGAATCCATTGTTGTTCTTCTCTCCCCCACCTTCTCCAGCTTCTAGAGGCTTCCTGCCTTCCTTAGCTCACAGCTTCCCTTGTCCACAAATCTAGTAATGGGGAGTTTTCCAGCTCCTCACTCATTCTCTCACTCTGTTTGTTGTCATGACTCTCTGTTCTGTGAGCATTTATGATTGTTTCTAGTCCTTGATAACCTAAGAATCTTCTTCTTTCAAGATCTGTTATTTTGTCTTTTGAAATGTGATGCCATTTTGTAGTTCAAGCTGGCCTTGAACTCTAGATCTTCCTGTCTCAGCCTACGGAGGACATGGATTACAGGTGCACACCATGATAGCCAGTCCTACCTTGAGATTCTTACTGCCATCTGCCAAGGCCCTTTTAGCACACAGAAGAATGTGTGCATGGACTCTGGGGATGGGGCATGGAGCGGGGGTTTGCTCACATCAGTAGCCCACTCATGACCACATTCCTCCTTCCTCCTCCTCCTCATCCATCGCCCCTCCTTTTGGAGATGGGTGTAGCTTAGGCTATCCTGGAACTTGTGGCAATCCTCTTACCTTAGCCTTGATTTCCCTTCTTAGGGCCCTATTTCCTCACATGATTGTGGGGAACCACATTTCAGGTAAACTGTGTACAATTTCAGCAAAGCTCAGTGTTGTCTTAGGGTCTGTTTGGAAGAGTAGCGCATGAGCTGTGAATAGAGCTCTTCTCTCTTTCTCTGAGTCCTTTGAGCAAGCAACCAGCCTTCCTCCCTCCTTTCACGTGTGTAGGTGCGCATGCACACGTGTGCAGGCTTGAGG
Organism: Ondatra zibethicus; assembly: GCA_004026605.1. Lineage (NCBI taxonomy): Eukaryota > Metazoa > Chordata > Mammalia > Rodentia > Cricetidae > Ondatra > Ondatra zibethicus. Next base: position 73,878 of record PVIU01002245.1, on the reverse strand, counting down.
TTGATGTTTGGTGTCTTTCTTGACCATTCTCCTTTTTTATTTTGAGGCACAGTCACTCAGTGAATCCAGAGCCTGCTGGTTGGCCCAGACTAGCTAACTAGCTTGCTCAAGGAATTCTTTCTCTGCCTTTCGAATGTTAGAATTACAGGCAGGCTTCCTCAGCTGCCTGGCGCTTATGTGGGTGTTGGGGGTCTAAGCTCCAACCCTCACACCTGTGTGGCAGGCACTTCACCCGCCGGCTCATCTCCCCAGGCCCCTGTGAGGTTCCTATATATCTTTACAGTTATATTATTAAAACCAAACAAACCCAATAACAAGCCACACAGTGCAGGAAAAGTACATGTGTTTCAGAGCACACATTCAAACGCAAACTCAATTTCTTATGAAGACTGTGTCTTGGAGCACTCTTGAGTCTCTGCGGTCTTTCTCTATTAGCCAAAGCTTCACCCTGGCTAGTGTGGTGTTAGAGAAAAAGTGCTTTCTGTCACTGGGGTATTCTGAATATTGACTTCAGCGCAGCATTGATTTCAGGATGGGGTGGGATGCCACAGATTTCCGGCTTCTTTTTCTTGACAAGACCCCTTAGCTTTGCGTTTGTGAGGCTCATGGAATTCCTCTATTAAAGTTCTCAGGTCCCCTGTGCAACTGTTTTATACTGACTGGGAGGAGTCAGCAACGGGCTTCTTGCTGCCTGGGTCTGGAGGTCCTGTCTGTGGTCCTGACTTAGAGGAGCTGCTGTCTCCAAAGCGGGCTGTTTAAAAAAATCCTCTGGAGATGGTAAGAAAACATTAGAGCCCATGATTACATTGACTGGTCGACTTTAAAGATTCAAGTTCAGCTTTGTTATATAACACGTGGATTAATATAAGTGTTTTGTCATCTGTTGGGTGTAACATGGGGGCCTGCTTGTTGGGGTTTCTGTCTTGCCCAGTTCCCACAGCCATTTAGCCCCAAAGAATATCACACAGAGGTCTCCATAAATTATAAACTGATTGGCCCATTAGCTCAGGCTTCTTATTAACTCTTATAACTTATATAGCCTATTATTCTTATCTGTGTTAGCCACATGGCTCAGTACCTTTTTCGGCGGGGTAGGTCACATTTTGCTTCTTCCACTGTCTGGGCAGGACTGGGGAAAGAGCTTCCTTCTTCCCAGAATACTCCTGTTCTCATTGCCCCACCTCTAATTCCTGTCTGGTTTTCCTGCCTATACTTCCTGCCTGACTAATGGCCAATCAGCGTTTATTTAAATCATGATTGACAGAATACAGACAATTCTCCTGCACCAGTTGGGCAGTTGCAGAGCATGGGGTGGAGGAAGTGTGTCTGGGGAACAGTTGGAAAGTTGAGTTCCAGGGCTAACTGTGGGGGCCGCTCTCATACATCAATCACTTTCGCCTCTGTGTTTTCAGCTTATACTCTGCTGTGTACTAAGAATTCTAATTATTCTTAATACATAAAACCCGGAATCAGATATTAGGGGGATGAAAGCTGAAGGATCAGAGAAGCAGTGCGGCCAGTCACTACCTTTTACCTCCACCAATGCTCAGACCGAAGGGGTGATCCTGTCCTCAGACTGCATCTCCAGACTGCAACTGTCTCCATCAAACCTCAGACTGCACTGAGCTCCTGTCTCCTCCCACCTAATTATCCCTCTCTCCGCCCAGCCATATCACTCCTGTCTCCACCTCCCTAGTGCTGGGATTAGAAGCATGGGATCCCAAGTGCTGGGACCACCTTGGTATGAGCACTGTTTCTCTTTCAGACAGATTCAATTTTGTGTAGCCTAGGATGGCCTTGAATTAACAGAGCTCCCTCTGCCTCTGTCTCCTGAGTCCTGGGATTAAAGGTGTGTACCACCTGGCCTCTATGGCTAACTAGTGGCTGCATGATGACCTTCAGGCAAGCTTTATTTGTTAGATCACAAACAAAATTGCTGGGGCTGGAGAGATTGCTCAGCGGTTAAGAGCACTGACTGCTCTTCCAGAGGTCCTGAGTTCAATTCCCAGCAACCACATGGTGGCTCACAGCCATCTGTAATGAGATCTGGTGCCCCCCTCTGGTGTGCAGGTGTACATGGAAGGAATGTTGTATACATAGTAAATAAATCTTACAAACAAACAAACAAAATTGCTGTTTGTGGGATCTATGAATTACATAACCTACTTTGAACTTAAACTTCTGATTGAAATACAGGTTTGGTTTTTTTTTTTTTTTGAGACAAGGCTTCTCTGTAGCTTTGGAGCCTGTCCTGGAACTTGCTATATATGTAGACCATTCTGGTCTTGAACCCACAGAGATATGCCTGCCTCTGCATCCCAAGAAATACAGTTTACTTACAGGAAAAGCACATACATTTTAAGGGTGCAGGTCAATGAATTTTATGACACAAACTTGTCCATGTGGTCAGCATCCAGATTAAGAAACAAAATTGAGACTGGAGAGATGACTCAATGGTTAAGAGCACGTGCTGCTCTTGCAGAAGACCTAGGTTTGGTTCCTAGAACCCACATGATGGCTCACAACTGCCTGTAACTCAGGTTCTAAGGGAGCCTAAGGATGCCCTCCTCCGGCCTCTTGGGGCACCACATGCATGTGGTGCATAGACATACATGTAGGAAAAACACCCATACATAGGAAACTTAAAAGACCTGGCATGCCAGAAGCCAAATTTTATGTTGCCGTGCAGTCACTACCTACTCCAGGTAGCTCCCATTCTGGTTTCTGGAACCATCCATGACTTTCACATGTTTTTGGGTTTCACATAGATGAACTAGTGTAGGAAACAGTTTCCTTCAGTAAGCTCTGCATCAACGAGGCTGGTCCATATCACATTTAGTGTGGTTTGCTTGTTCGCATTGCTGCTCAATGTTGTCAACAGGGCAGGATCTAGAGTAATCTTGGAGATATATCTTTTCATGTCTGTGAGGGATTTTAGGTTAATTGAGGTAAACCAATGTGTGTGGGGGGGCACTAATCCATGGATTGTGGTCCTAGACCATGTGAAAAAGAAGAAAGCGAGCTGAGCAGAGGCATTCATCTCTCTTGTTTCCTGACTGCAGCTGTGATGGTACCCTCTGCCTTGTGTCCCTGCTGCCATGCCTTCTCTTCTGGGATGGACTGAACCCCTCAAGTGTAAGCCAGAATAACTCTTCTTTCCTTAGCTTCTGGCAGGTATTTAGTCACTGTGACAAGCAGAGTAACTGATGCAGAGATATTATGAGCAGTGACATGAAGAACACTCTAGTGTGCCTCATTAGGAAACACTTTGGTTTGACCTAGACCTCTACAAAATGTTTACATAGCTGTACTACAAGGATACCTGTTAATCCTGCCGAATGAGAGTAAAGACCACCATTCAAATTAGCCAAACTTATAGCAAGCTTTATTATATGTGCATAATATAAAAGAAACCAAGTGGCACGCTAGAAGTCAAGTTTTACGCTGCTGTGCAGTCACTACCTACCCCAGGGAGCTCCTGTTCTGGTTTCTGGAACCATCTGGAATGGTTTGGTGACTGCCTCACCCTAAATGCTGGACTTGAGAGGTCAGCCCCAAACATAGGAAGACAGCCCCAAATTTGGCCTGGGAGGTTTCCAGAGAAATTTTGGTTACATAGAAACTTGCAGAATGTCTAAAAAATTATTTGGCAGAACACTTTATCTTATGAGGGGAGGTGTAGGTAAAGATTCAGTCAGCTGTGGACCAAGTCGAATTCCAGGAAGGTTCAAGGTATGGCCAAGTCGAATTCTAAGACATAGAAGCTTACATTTTACAGAAAACAGAAACAGACTTATTTTGACCTTGTAACAGGATGACATGGATCCTAAGATGGAATCAGGCTGGCTCATTACACTGTGGATTGATGACAACAGTAATAAACAGATGGGAGTATGAAAGCAGTTATGAATGGACAGTTATAAACGGGCAGTTATGAACAGGAAGGTTGGTACTTCTACTCTGAGCAAATGGTGGTCTAATCAGATCCAACAGAAAACTAGTGGAAAGGAAAATTTTGTTCCAGAAAGATGCTACTCAGTCTGCATGGGTCCTAGAGTGAGGCCACAAAACAGCTGACCTATGATGCCGTGTGGTTTATGGTAAACTTGCATCGTGCCAAGCCACATATGGGGGAGTGTTTGTTACTACAGCATAACCTAGGCTTCTCTGACTGATACAACAGTATTGCTAACAATGAAGCATCCAGATTACAAAGGCAAACTGCTACTTTTTTTTTCTCCCAAGTCATGTCTAAAGTTCTGTGGTGCCCCCTCTGATTCCTTACTGAGTTCTGATAGTTTGTGACAAATGTCTAGATGCTTCTTCTGAGAGTATTTTTTACTTAATAGTGACAGATAAAAAGCCTCATGCCATGAAGAAAGTGCTTGTTCTTTCTGCCTTGGGAAAAAAATAAATGAAATAACTCACAGAAAACAATCCATGCACAAACATAAATGCATCTCTTTGTCAGCTGGAGGATGGAAAAGAACTGTTGAAGAGGGGAACAGATGAAGACAGGGTGGAATTGGACAGCGTGGGGGTCTGCTGTGCCACTGGTGTGGCCTCTCAGCCGATGCTCCAGGCTGGATTTGGGTCTCAGTAAAGAAACACACAAAGAATTACGTTTTTTATGAGATGTACTGAGGAAGATTTAGTTTCAATAATCAGCGACTTATTTAATGAAAACAATGTTTTATGGAAAAACAGTATAAATATAGCCACGTGAGGTTGGATGCCTCACTGCAGTGCCTGAAGGATTTGGGACTGAGGTCCCACAGATTATCACAGACATGACATCCACTCAAGACCAGCTGTGGCGACAAAGAAGTTGAGGGTGGAGGAGCAAAATGACAATAAGAACAGGATGTCATTGATGTGGGTTAATATAAAATAAGGCCTTTAGTATGGCAGAATTCTTAGTGTTTTATAAGAAGCATGTGGAGCTTTGGTGGTTATTTTACAAAATAATGAGATAGGGAGTTTGAAGACGTGTCACGTGATCTTTTTCAAAATGAGATGTGACTTAAACTTGCTGGCCATTTTTCTGATAAGTTTATGTTTCAAAGCTGTGTGATACAACTAAAAATGTTTTCTTTCTTTGTTTTTGAGACAGGGTCTCTCTATGTGGTCCTGGCTGGCCCAGCACTCACTGTTGGACCAGGCTGGTCTTGAACTCACAGAGCTCCTCCTATGTCTGTTTTCTGGGTGCTGGGATTAAAGGTATGTTCCATAAGCCCAACTAAAGCATTTTTTTTTCCATTTGAGACAGGATTCCTTTATGTAACAGCCACAGCGGTCCTGGAACTCACTCTGTAGACCAGGCTGGCCTCAAACTCACAGAGATCCTCCTGTCTCTGTCTCCTGAGTGCTGGGATTAAAGGTGTGCCCCCCCGCCACGCCCTAACTAAAGCCTTTTATAAAAACTAAATTTAAAAAAAATTGAGACCTTGAAATCCTGGTCCTCCTGCTTCAACTTCCCAGTCCTGGAATTATAGGCACGGGACACACGTGGCACAGAGCACAGAGCACATAAGGAGGTCATAGCGGGAATCGGTTCTTCCTAGGGATTGTGTTCTTGTCTTCAGGTGTGTGCGGTAGTAAGCACCTTTACTGGCTAAGTCCTCGCGCGGACCCCCTAATACAACTCTTTATGTAACCATGACAGGTTTGTGGGAACTGAGCCCGTGTGTTGTGATAATTTCAGTGCTCAGGGCACTGAGGCAGGAGGCTCTTGAGTCCTAGGATACACAGTGAAATCTGTTCCAGAAAAAAAAAAAGGAAAAATGTTACTGATGTATCATTAATAAATCTCCAGGCCCTATTTGGGTTTCACCAGCTTTTCCACTACTGTCTTTTCTCTGTCCCATAGTCCAATTCAGGATACTACGTTGCATTTAGGCAACAGAGATTTTTGAAAAGAAAAAAAAAAGCAGACATATTTTCTCTGCCTCCCTCCAGCATGTCTGATATGTAAATAGCTGAAAGAGAAATTATTTTCCAAAAGGAACCAGAAGAGAGCATTTTTAAAACAAACATTTGGACATGTTTCCATTGTTGTGTGATTCTATTTGACGGGAAGCATTTTATACACATCACCTATTATAGCTCCTATGTATGTAAACTTTAAGAACTGGGAAGCTGAATATTTTAACCTGATTTAAGAAAAAAAAAATCCTTCCAAGTGTTCCAGAACCTATTTACTAAAAATATAAAAATGTAACACCTTTTGATTAGTTTGTAAGAACCGCTGATTGACATCGGGGAAGATGGAAATCTGCTTGCTGAATTTCAACAAAAAACTTTGCATAATTGGTGGATGGGAAGGAAAAGGAACTGTGAGGATTTAGTAAGCCCAGCCTGGCTCCACCGTCTTCTCATTTGGAGCAATGTATCCTTCTCTCTGTTCCCCCCTCCCCCCCCAGCCATAACAGCAATTAAAATCGAGCATAAAAATAATCTGAATTAAGGACCAGGCCATTGAGTTGTTGAATTGCAAAGCTTTGTTTTGGAAAACCAGAGCATTTCTAATCACACGGTTTGCACGCAAAAGTTTTTTTTAGCAAGAGCACAAAATGCTTTGAGCCATTAAATGTATGCAATAATTTAAAATATTTTATCCTATCACTTTGATTCTAAATAATTTCAGTTATATTTTATAATGAATATAAAATATTAGTGCAGTGGTACAGAAATATAATTTTATAACTGAATGTACCAAGTGCAGTCATGCACTCCTAAGTGAATGCACCAAGTGCAGGCATGCACTCCTAAGTGAATGCACCAAGTGCAGGCGTGCACTCCTAAGTGAATGCACCAAGTGCAGGCGTGCACTCCTAAGTGAATGCACCAAGTGCAGGCATCCACTCGTTTGGGAACTGATGGAGGTGCTGGAGAGATGGCTCGTTGATTGAGATTGCTCGTTGCTCTTGCAGAGGACTGAGTTTGGTTCCCGGCACCCTCATTGGGCACTCACAACCACCTGGGACTCCAACTCCAGGGCACACTTGCATACATGTGCTTATGCTCTCTTCTGGCCTCTGCAGGCACCTGCATACATGTGCACATGCATAAAATAAAATGAATCTTTTTTCTTTTGTAACTTCTATGCCCAGGAGGCAGGAGGACTGTGAGAAGAACAGAGTCCCCTACTCTTTCAGGTGTGGGGGAAAATGGAGTCGAAAATTAGCCCTAAAACTGGCTTCCTCTGCCTCAGTTTGGTGGAGTGTCTTTTGATCACCAGTCTGTGAGGCTACTGGGAGGTGGCAGAAGCTTTAGGAGGTGGGCCCACGTGGGAGGAAGTGAGGTCATTGGAGGCATGGCCTTGGATGGTACTTCCTGTGATTCTGCTGGGTGGTCAGCTTTGCCCCATTGGTGCTCTTCTTCATCACAGACCTGAAGCAGGGGAGCCCCTTGGCTGTGACTGGGACTCCTGATGCCATGAGCCAAAGAAGCCTTTGCTTCCTCAAGTGGCTCCACCTCAGGTATTTGTTACAGCGCTGTAAAGCTCAGGAATGAACTCAGGGTCTGCGGAAATTTCCTGGGCACTCAGGTGCCCATTAGATTGTAGCCATTCTATGAGCAGTGTAGACTTGGGCACCCTGCTGCTTGCCTCTCTCTGGTCTTTCTTTGCTTAGACCAGGCAAGCTCCTCTCTTGCCCTGAAGCCCTTTCTTGTAGCCCTTCTCATTGTCTCTTGGGGTCTTCTAGTATCAGAGGCCCTGACTGGCTTCCATTTGCCCGGAAGATCATCTCTGTGATGGGTCATTGATGATACCTAAACATATATGTCATATCTTCACCCCCAGGATTGGTTAGTGTGAACTTAGGGTCTTTGCAAACATGGTTGAATGAGGGCATTGAGAAAAGACCGTAAGGGATCGCCCCTGGGGGGGCCCTGTATCTGATGAGAACTACCCTTGGAATGGAAGAGAGAGTCCATGTGTGTACAGAGTGGAGGGCCCTGTGAAGCCGGGCGGATTGGATGGGCACAGTCACCAGGGGTGCTGACTGTTGCTGGAGTCTGGGGAAGGCAAGGATAGGCTGAGTCCTGGAGCATTCAGAGGGAACAGAGCTCTGCCTTGTTTTACAGGTCTCTAGGGCTGCGAGGGAACATGGTCTTTGGTGGTAACATGCTCAGCTGTGGTAGCCTTGGGAAACCAATACGTTCCCTAACATTTGAGCCCTGGCATGGACTTCTAGGAAACCTTCCTTGTTTGTTTGAGTGTTTTATTTATTTTTTTAAAACAAGGTATCGTGTAGCCCAGGCTAGGATTGGCTTCGCTATGTAGCTGGGGTTGACTCTGAATTTCTTGTTTTCCTTCTTCCATTTCCCAAGTGCTGGGCTTACAGGTGTGCGCCACCATCTCCAGTTTTAGACAGTGCTGGAGTTTCAAACATGCTAGGCTCTACCAATGGAGCTACTTCCCTCCATTAGGCTTCTGACTTCTACCTGGGCAATCAAGGTGTGTATGATCCCCATTAGGAGAGATCTCATGCATAGGAGATACAGCCGGCCTGTCAGACTGCTCCTTTCCTGGACGGACCTGTGCTGATGCGCATGGTAAGCTGATGACTGTCCCTCTCATTGGAGAACTCATGCAGAAAAAGGCTGTGTTCTAAGAGTACCAAGCTGTTGCCTCTTCATCCCTTGCCTATCACCGTGTAGAAGGTATTACGTTTAGCTCCATTACACAGATGAGGATCGTTGAGACTGGGAAAGGTGCTGTGACCTGCCTGGGTGCCCCCCATCATGAGTAGCCGCCCTGTTGTTTGAACTCAGGCCTCTGACTCCAAAGCTTGCATTCTTTAGCTCTGTGGTCTGGCTTTGAAAGTTCCCAGCATCACTTTGGTTCATTAAAGGAACAGATCTTGCTTGGGGTTCCGTGGCACGAATCCATTTTGCACATGAGTCCAGTGAGTGCGGTGATGTGGCTTCATAGCCCAGAGCAGAGAGACGTGTCCCCGCTGAGGAGGGCTGCAGTATGCAGCCAACCTGGTGACAGGCAGAAGTTTGCTGGCCCCCACTGTTGCCAGCTCCAGGGCAATGTCAGGTTCCTCTTGTCTCAGCTATGTGTGTTTGTCAGTAAGCACAATGTTCAGGACAAGTTCAGTCGTTTCCATCAGCCTCACCTGAGTGTGTCTTTATGGGGGGAGAGAGGGAGGACAGACGGGTGGGGGTGTGACACAATTCAGATGTTATTTTTTTCCATCAGAACTGGTTGAAACCAAAACAATATCTCGGAGCCTAAAGGGGGTAAGAAAAGAAAAAAAAAACTTCAATTATCTTGAAATTTTCCTTCTGAGAAAAGCCCCCTTGCTGATAAACAATGGAGTCGTTAAGCAAATGGAGTGCTGTCATATTAATATTGTCAATACTAACAAATATTTGCACAGTGTTTTGCAGGCTCCCAGACACGGATTCATTAATTCACCCTTCACACACTCACGCACTGGTCACCCCCTCAGGCGACTGTTTATACCCACAAGCATATCCAAGTGGCTTGGACATAAGAGACATAGACAGTTAAGGAACAAATGTCTTGGTAAGAGGTCCCAGAGTTGGTGACAGTCTACCTGGGGGTCCAGGCTCTGTTGTTTCTTCTGCTGGCCTTGATGGTGACGGCATTACACCTGTGCTTGCCATTTGACTAAATTCTCCAACACTCTTACTGCCTCCACTAGACCGAGAGAACAAGATGAAAGCTACAGATGCCAGCCCTCCCCTCATGGGCCTTTTCATTGGAAACCCTTCCCAGAATGAATCCTCAGCAGTTTCTCTGTATATCTCATTGGCTGGCGTTGGGTCACATTCCAGTCACCATAAAGTCTTTTGGTCCAGGAGGTGTAATTGCCCACCTGACTTGGGCTCTGAGCGTAATAAAGAAGGCAGAATGATGGTTGGAGGTGGGTTGCCTTCATTGTTCCTTCTACTGACACGTTTCCTCTGCCGTGTTCTGACTACAAAGGATACATGGGTAGGGGCTGAGGAAATGGCTCAGCCTAAGAGCTCTTGCCATATGAAACTGAGGACCGAGTGTAGCCAGGCACTTACGTGTAAACCAGTGCCACGGGCAGGCGGAAGTGTGGGGCTTGGGCTGAAGACTGGATCCTCCACCATCAGGCAAAGCTAAGTGAGATACCCTGTCTGTCCCTAGAGAATATAGTGAAGACTGGTGGAGCAGGACGCTTGACAACCGTGGGTATAGGTATGTGCACTCCTCTCCATGCATATACAAGATGCACACTTACACACATGCATGCACGCACACACATACACGCCTGCATAAATAATTCACATGGGGTTCTGATGACATCTGTCTTATATTACTTCCACATATGGAGAGAGAAACAGGCTCCAATTGCTGAGCCAACTTGCCTAAAGCTGCCCCCCACCCCCGCAATGAAGGTGAATCCATAGCTCCACCCCACATCATCTTGAAGCCCTGCCCATTCTGTCCACAGGAGTCCCCTCTTGGCACAGATCTTTCCAGAGCACCCTCAGACATTATGGCCTGTGCCTTCCCTGGCAAGACACCAGCAGGGTTGTGTTTGATGCCCTGGCAGTCCTGAGCGCTGTGGAGTGCCAGGCTGCTCCCCCAGGATGCAGATGGAAGATGTGCCCCCTCTCTGTTGAGCAGGCAGGCTCCCTGCAGATGGGCCCCAGATGGTGGCATTAGCTGAGCAGTGGATGGAGCCAGGAGAGGGGTATTGGAAGAGAGTGGGGACAAGCTCGGCCAGCCACATTCTCGATGGAGAGGAGGATAAGGTAGAAGGATGATGTCTGGGAGTTTCAGAAGTGCTAGCCCATGATGGTGTTGGCTGAGGTCAGTGCTATGGCCCTGACTTTACGCTTGCCTCTTTGTGTGGATTGGCTTGGTTCACTGTGTAGCAGATGAGCACCTGAGGGATGTGAGTGAGGGGTCAAGGAGATGACCTTAAATGTCCTCCAAAGGTCATCAGCTAAGAGGCTTACTTCCCAGACTGTGGTACAATGATGAAGTGGTGGAAAATTCAGTAGGCAGGGCCTAGTAAGAAGTTACATCATTGGGGGCGTGTCCTTAGAGAGACTATGGGGGACCCTCATGTCTCTCTCCTTTTCCCTCTGCCTCCCTCTTCCTCCCAGTCACCCCTCCTCCGCTTGCCGGCTGCTGTGGGGTGAGCAGCTTTACTCCAGTGTTTCTCTGCCATGATGTGTGTCTTCACCACAGGACCCAGCCCAAAGCGAGCCTTCTGACTGTGGACCAAGATCTCCATAACGATGTGCCAGCCTCCCCTCCCTTGTGTTCATTTTCTCAGTCTGAAGCAGAATGAATCCAGTCTAGTGGGGATGGAGGGTGAAGGTTGCTTCCCATTCACCCACCCAGACAGGAGTGCCTTGCCAGTCGCAGGCAGAGATGGACAGGGCACGGTTTTAGGGTGCAGTGGATTGGGCTGGGAGAGACTGGTACAGGGGCTTCTCCATGGCTAACAAGACTGGGTGTCAAGGAGAAGATCCTGCGGCCACAACCTTCCCAGATCCCTCTGCCATCCCTGGCATTAGAAGGCCAGGGCCATGTGCCCCAGCTCTGTATAGCCTGGCTGCTCTGGCTGGGAGATCCAGGGCAGGTCCTTTCCCTATCTGGGATTTTTCTCTGTATATGGGCACTTGGAGTCTCTGCCCAAATTCTCTTCCTCTTGGTGAGAAACTGCTGGGTTGGGGGCACCCTGGGGTCGTGTGTGAACTCACTCACCCTGTGATGGGTTGGGCAGGGGACTGGGTTGGCTTGGTTTCTACAGTCTCTCTGGGGCTCTGAAGAAAAGCCTCCTCCCAGGCTATGGACAGACTTGTGCCTTCTCACAACAGAACCACTGAGCGCTTGGCTCCTGCCGAGCATGGGTGCATATGTGTCTGGGTGCCTATGTGTGTGCCTGCTTATGTTTGTGTGTCCATGTATGTGTTTGTCTGTGTATACCCTATGCAGGTGAATCTCTCTGTCTCTGTCTCTGTCTCTCTCTGTGTATTTTTGCTGCTCATAGGCTGAACTCGAAACACTTCTTGCTTCCCCCAGGCCCCAGGCCCTGTGCAAGCCCAGCTTCTGCCCCATACACTCCAGACCCTCTCTTCTCACTCCCCCGTGTGGACTGTAAAAGTCCAGCTTCTAAGTTCTCTCGGGTTCCGCTAAGAGAAGTGATGGAACAGGAGATGGAGACTTCATGCTTTCTGCTGGTTAGCCTTGCTTCTCTCTCCCAGTGTCAGCACCCTGTCTCCCTGTCCTCCCCACTTCCCTGTGAGGTGCCCCTTCTCTCTCCCAGTCTGCCTTTCCTTCCCCCAAACCGTTCTCTCTGACACTCTCTCCACCATCCTGGCCACCAGCACATGCCGACAGCTGCTGTCTGGGAGGTGTGAAGGCGGGCTGGCAGCCGAGTTTCCATAGAGGTGCTGAGCCAGGAGTCCCTGCGGGTGCTCTGCACTGGGGCTGGGGGTGGCTGTGTCCTTGAGGGGAGAGAAGCTCTGCTAGGGTGAAAGAGGAAGGAACTTCCTCCAGGGGTGGGTCATTGCTAGGAGATGACCGAAGTCTCTGGGGAGCTGGAAGCTAGTGTGGATGAGGGATGTGGTACCGAGGTGCAGAGCATGTGTGCATGTGTGTGCAAAGACTGGAAGGGTGGAGAGCATGCACGCATATGTGTGCAAAGACTGGAAGGGTGGAGAGCATTGCACATGTCTGCAAAGACTGGAAGGGTGGAGAGCATGCGTGCATGTGTGTGCAAAGACTAGAAGGGTGGAGAGCATGTGTGCATGTGTATGCAAAGACTGGAAAGGGTACAGATCATGTGCACATGTGTGTGCAAATATTGGAAGGGTGGAGAGCATGTTCACATGTGTGTGCAAAGCCTGGAAGGGTGGAGAGCATGCGCACATGTGTGTGCAAAGACTGGAAGCAGAGCTGCTGCTCTCAGCCTCACCCTGTCTCCTCTGTCCCAGCATGGTCCCAGGCGACCACACAGAGCGACAGCGATGGTGCAGTCACTCAGTCCCTGAGAGCCAGGCTTCAGTGGACCTGAAAAGTCCTCTGCCTTGGTGGTGGTGTCCAGAGTGCATCTCTGCCCTATAAGGAATGGTGGGGGCTGTGGAGGAAGGAGGAAGGCAGGGAGCAGGAGCCAGTATTCTCCAAGGCCGTGACATTGCTGCTCGGCCAGGAAAGTGACGTGAAGGTCAATGTCTCAAAGACTCCTTGTACGCTGTAGGCCAGGAGCTCACAGCCCATCTGTGTTCAGAAACTTGTGCCTCCTAGAAAGAACAAACAAGGTAACTGACTCCTATTCATCCTTCAAAACCCTGATCAGATGTCACCTTCTTATGGAAGCTCTTCTTGACTCTGTCTTCTAGGGTATGCCCCTGCCTCAAATCTACTTCTGCCATAGCACCATGCTCCAGTTGAGCCCTATGTCTATGCCCTATAGGCCTTCCTCATGACACTTGGGAGTTCTCTGAGGGGAGGGAAAATACCTGATTTATTTCTCTGGTGCCCAGCATGGGGACCCAGAGAGGGTTTCTGAGTCAGGTTCAGATCTTGGTCCCCTTTGAATACCCCCAAGAGGGACATGTTGGTTAAGGATGTGACTGCCCCTTCCTGGATTCAGAACTTGGTCAGGTGGTCTGTGTACACCATGGGAAAGGGTCTGTTTTAGGTATAGCTTGCCTTGGGACAATGGGACAGAAACAATATGAAGATGTCCCAGGGGCCTCTGCCCCTAAACTAGACAGGAAAGATCTGACCCGAGGGGTGGGGCTGTCTCCCCATCTTCCAGCTGGCCTGTCACCAGCAGTCTGATGACGAGTCTGTCTGTCCTGTCTTTAATTCAGCTAAAACGCAATTCCTCTACCCCCAGTCCCGTGTCTAATGAACTTGACATTCAGAGAAAATGTCTTCAGAAAAGGTCACAAGAGGGAGGTGGCATCTCTCTGACAGCACCTGCCCTTCCCGCTCCAGCTTTCTCCTTCAAGACAAGGGACCTGGACTCGTGTCCCTTGGGGTGCCAGCACTCCCTACCCGCCACCAGTCACCACCTCCACTGGCTTTCCTCTCAATCTGCCTCCCCTTCCCACAAAGACACAGTCCAGGTCCTGCCTCATTTTCATGTTGTCATCATCGCTGGCCACTGAGGATGTTCCCAGTTCTACCATGAGGAGGCGGGTGGTGAATCCCAGGGACAGGTACCCTGCTGTGGCCACGGCAGCTGTCTATGCAAGTGTGAAGGAAGAGACAGGGCAAGTAGAAGGGTGTGCCCTGTGGTGCAAACCCTATAGTGCAAGCACAGAAGTTTGGCTTTGACCTTGAAAAATTGGTGAGTCCTTGAAGAACTTGAGCAGAAGATGTGGTCAAAGATACTTTGGCAGACATTTCTCTGACTGAAGAATGAAGGGTAGGCATGCAGACAGGCCAGAGTCTCAGTGGCCTTGTCCTGGGCAGGGGGCGGGGAGAGGTGGAGGGTGGGGAGAGGAGGGAGTGACAGCCAGTTACTGACGTCCTTCACAGAGCTTAGAGAGGCAGGCAGGGGACAACAGTCACACACTGGTTGTTGCATACTGTAGTGTTCTGTTGGCAGCGATCTGGGGACGGAGGTGTGCAGTGGGCTTCTGGGAAGGACATCGGGGCTCAGGGAGTCTATGCAGGGGCAGGTAGACTTGACAGGGACCTGTGGCTGACCTAGGTTGCTGAAGCAGGAAGTGGGTGTGGATGCAGTTTCCAAGGACAGTGTGAATGAGCAGACAGGAGTGCTAGGGTCGGCTTCTTTGAAGATGCTGTCTGGAGGCCGCACAGGATCTGCACAGGGGCAGTCGAGGAGAAAGTGGCCAGCACCTGCCCTCTTTGTTTGGCAGGTGGTAATGATACATAACCCACTCAGGGCAGAGCTGAGAGTTGAGCTTGGCTTCATCCAATCGTGATGGTTGCACTGCGCTTCACCCACGAAGGCTTCCCTGCAGCACCTTGCCCAGTGATCATCCACAGGTACCCCTGGGAGGAGGGCCTTGAGGGGACCACCTCATCCGGAAGAGCACCGTCCTGGATATGCTGTGGAGGACCAAGTACCTCAGAGGGAGGACTGAGTACCTAGGAGGCCCAACCCCCTTCCAGCCTTGTTTCCCTTCATCCCGTATGATCTTATTTTCTACCTCAGAAAATAAGGTAGCTTATTTTCTGCTTAGCCTTCCTATTCCCAAAGGGACTAGAATCCACCCAGACACCAGCCCATAATTCCTAACCTTTCCATGGCAGGTCCCATATTTCGGCCCCCTTTCTACGTACCCTAACCCTTGAGGTAGATCCTCAGACAGCATGAATCTTGGCTTTGTGCCTCAGTGACCATCTCAGCCTCCACCACCTGACTCATGAAGCAGAAGGATGACCTGCGGGAGCAGCCATAGGCTTTGGATAATCACTGTTTATAAACCTCCGGTCTTGGGGGAAAGAGGTTTCTGTTCTTCTAAAGTGAACAGCTAAAGATGGTCTCTTCCGAAGCCATGGGCCTAGCCGAGCAGCAGCGAGGCAGAGTGGCCCTGTCTGTCCCATTGGAGGTTGGGGTGTTCCCAAGGATATGGGAGAAGAAATAGAGGCTTTGGGAGATGAGACTCTGAGCAATATGGGAACCTGGGGCTCGAAGATGGGAGATCAGCAATGGCAGCCAGAGCTGAGGCCTGAGAGTCTCAGTTCAGTGTTCAGTTACATGCCAGCTTATCTCTCTCAGGACTCTGAAATTTTCAGTAGCACTCTCCTAAGGAGCAGCGTTGTGCCTGTGGGTGCTCGGAGGAATCAAAGCAAAGGACCAGCACAAAGCAGAGAAAAGGTTCTAGTGGCAGACACCAGGGAGTTCAACCAAGGAGGAAAACCCATGCAGGTAACACTGCAGGGAACTAGAGGTTTCTGGGCCTTGTTGGGACAGCAGAGTTTTTGGCCACGTGGGAGAAATGCATGCTGGGACCATTTTATTCAATAGTAAAGGAGAGTAGATCTCAGGGCTGGAGAGATGGCTCAGTGGGTAAAGTATCACTGTGCAAGCGTGAGGACCTGGGTTCAGATTCTCAGCACCCACGTAAAAGCCAGGTGTGGTGGCTGCATCTGTAACCCCAGCCCTGGGACCATGGAGGACAGCGGGTTCCTGGAGCTCATTGGTCAGCCAGCCTAGTGGAATCCACGAAGTCCAGGTTCACTGAGACCCAGTCTCAAAGACTAAGGTAGAGAGCAACTAAAGATACCTGATGTCAACCTCTGGTTTCTCCTCACCCCCTCTCACAAGTACACATACATCTGCACACGCACACACATGCACACCTGTTCCTTTGGCCAATTTCCTGGGTAACTTTTCCAGAGCTTTCCAAACTTTAGATTGCTAAGAGCATTTAATTTCTAATAAACATGACTGTCAATAAAAGTTGCTAAATGAGCAGGAACACACACACACACACACACACACACACACACACACACTCTCTCTCTCTCTCTCGTGGTGTGCCTGGAATATTTTTTTTCCTGTCACAGGGCCTTTGCATATGCTGCTCCCTCTGGTCAGAATGGCACTCCCTAATGCCCTTCGAGCTAATTCCCACCCATTCTTCAGGCCTCACAGGTATGGCTTACCAAGAAACCATTTTTCAATTCCAGATTCCTTTCTTACAGAGCTGAATTCTCTTCCTTCAGATCGCCATCTGAGGGATTAAACCAACGGGGCCTGTATGATACAGTGAACTATGGTCGGGCTATGTCTGAATTTTCCCATTCTACAGCAAACCTGAGTGCAACTGGCCCAGAGGATTTGTTTGCTAGATATTTTACGAAGTTAGCAAAAATGTTCTTGGTCCTGGGAAAGAGATGATCCCACCTAGAGGTTCTCAAACTAACAGGGTCCTTCCCTCTTGTGCCCACATGTATTAGTCTCTGATTTAGATAAGTGTTTGCCCAGCCCCGAGTAGGAGTAGCTCTCATGCAGGAATGACAGTGGGCAGACATTACAGAGATGAGGTGAGTCTGGGACAGAGTCTTAGAGAGCTAGGCAGTGAGCCTTCTCCACTGTAATGTTCATCTGAACTTTTAGATCTAACTGTTGGGGCACAGTGAATCTCCCAGAGGAGGGGGCTGCTCTCCAGGCTCCCGATGCATTTGATCTGGGGACTCATTGATTTATTGATTTTTGCGGAGTAAAAGCAGGTCTCGTATTATAGGTCACTCTTGGGAGAAACACTGCCCTACAGAGTAAAGCCTGAGTGTTTCAGCTTTCTGCTTATGCTGGTGGAGTCTGGGGTCCTGCACCTCTTCACTTCCCACATGTTTGCACTTGCCCTGGCCCCTCCCACTGAAACCCCCTCATCCAATCTCTAGGCTGGATCTTTCATTCTGGCCCCTCTTTTGAGATGTCAGTCAGGTTATTGACGGAATGTCTAGCAATTCCTCAAGGCCTTGACCAAAGTTACTTCTTCTGTGAGGTTCTCTTTGACCCTTTGGGGTTCCTAGAGGCCCCAAGTACAGTTTCCTGTCAGGACATGGCCACAGTGTGCCGAAAAGAGCCGCTGACACCTCTGCTTCTGCTTCTCCTTTAAGCCTCCCAGGGTCAAGTTTAAAGCCTTATCTTGTTCATGGCCAGATCTCCAGTGATGAACATAGGACTCGGATGGATAGTAACACAAAGAGGCGCATGTATGGGAAGGTTTCCAGTCTTAAAAATGGCAGTGAGGAAGCCACGTTCCTCTGGTCAGCCTGGAGTAAAAACCTCCACCTCTCTCCATATCTGCCCTCTGTTCCTGCAGTGGTCCCATCTGGAGCACCTGGAGGTGGTGTGTGACACAGGGCAGGCCTGTGTGTCTTTGGAGTCTTGAAACTCCAAGGTCTTTGGTTTTCTTTTTCTTATCCTTACCGAGCACATGGGCTTGGTGTGGTGGAGCACAGCCTGCCCTCCCAGCGCTCGGGAGGCTGAGAAAGGAGGATTTCAAGTTCAAGCCCCATCTGCACTATATGACAAGGCCCTGTCTCAGACCTCACTCTGTAGGCCAGGCTAGCCTCATGCTCAGGGATCTGCCGGCCTCTGCCTCACAAGTGCTGGGATTAAAAGCATGCACTGCCACACTCATCAGAAAAGGTTTTATGAGAGGATAAGGGATGGGGTAGAAATGGGGACCTAGCTAGGCAGAGGGGTGTTGTGTTGCATGTAGCAAGTGCCCTAATTGCGGTCATGGCCCAGACTTCCTGGCCTTCCTCACACTCGGCCCCTCACGGACACCGTCTCTGTGACATCTCATTTCCTTTTGGTTTCCAGGACCCCACATTCTAGCTCACAAATGCTTCCTTTTTGTCCCTGTCAGGTCTCTGAACGTTGAGGGGAGGAGGGGTCTTATGTTGGCTCTGGACCATTTCGCCTCCAGGACGCGCCACATAACTTCCCTGCTTATGTATCACTTCTATGTTGACATCTCTCACCCTGCAACTGGACACATCTGCCCAGATCTCTCTTCATGCATTCCCTGTAAGGGTCGAATAGGCACCAAGCCCGGTGGGGTCAAGGTCTGACTCAGCTCTCCCTGCAGCATCTTCTCATTTCAGAGAAGGAAGCATTGCACACTCGGTTGCCCAGACTGGAAGCCCTTCAGCGAGCAGGTCACCACAGCAGCCATAGCTGTAAGCCAGCCTCCTAACTAGAGCCAGATTCTGCCCTTAGAGGCCATCCTCCTGGCAGCGTGCCACCTCTGCCTCTCGCCTGGACCTCTGCAAAGCATCTGCACTGACTTCTGCATCTTCTCCACCATCCTCCCAAAGGTCACAGACCTAGTGAATGGGGATCGTGGAACTGACCTGGCTGTATACCCTGACTTCCGTGTGTTACATGTGTGACACTAAAGCTGTCAACTTACCTTAAGGCGGTCCACAGGGTCTTCCGTGTTCTGGGTAAATGGATGCGGTGAAGTTCTGAGGCGGATCTAAGTTTGAGTTCATCAGGAAGGCATAGGATCAGAAAAACTCCATGGGAGAAATGTATATGGAAAAACAAATGGGTTAAATTCTGTGCCCATTATAATCAGATGTTGTAAATGTCAGCCCTGCCTAAAATGAATTACGTAGACTGATGACTTTTTAAAATACCCCCGTGAGATGCATCATGGGGAAGACTCAGGGCGGTTGAGCGGCTTTCTCAAAGTCATAGCCGCAGGGTCAAAATCTCCAACCTTGGCTCCGAGGCAAGCCCACACTTTTCACTCTGCATGGCTAGATCCACAAAGAGCACAACCCTACCCACACAGAGACGGTGTCCTTTAATGGGAGTCTGGACTGGAGGTTGGACCCGGGCTTGGATCTCTTCTGTCTGCCAAGAACTTGTCTCGGCCAAGCCGCTGCATCTCTCAGAATCTGCACTTCTTGGTCTTGAAAGCAATGTGGGAAGGGTACCTGGCGCCTCACCAGGTGGTGTGAAATCAAATGCAGCATTATGTGCTAAAGTGTTCTGTAAACAGTAAGCACACTCTGAGCCTCCTCCCTCCACAGCGTTTGTGGGGCACATTGGCCCAGAGAGGCTGCAATGCTTTTGGGAGCCCAGTCCCACCTCACTGGGGGCACTTCTGCTTCCAGAATTGCTATAGTGCCCTTGTAACTCTTCTTCTTGTCTTCTCCTCAGACTCCCTCCTCAGGGCTCTGCCTCTATGTCCCCCACACTAGCCTCCTGGGAAACCTGTTTAGATGCTTTCACTGGGAGGAAAATCTATGCCGGGCAACTCCCATTGCAGATGGGATATCATATATTAATTATATATTATAATATATATAAAATAATATAGTAATAATATACTACTACTATTCTCAGCCTATAGGTAACACAGAGTTATTTTTTATTTTGTTTATTTGCTTGTTTGTTTTCTTATGAGTTCCTATGTCTAGAGATAGATTTTCTTTCTTTCTTTCTTTTTTTGGTTTTTCGAGACAGGGTTTCTCTGTAGCTCTGGAGCCTATCCTGGAACTAGCTTTTGTAGACCAGGCTGGCCTCGAACTCGGAGATAGATTTTCTTTTGGGACTATTCTGCAAAGCTTCTGACTTTCTTTCTTTCTTTTCTTTCCTGTCTTTCCTTTGTTGTTTTTCTTGTTTGTTTTGTTTTGTTTTTTCTAGACAGGGTTTCTCTATATAGCCCTGGCTGTCCTGGAACCCACTTTGTAGATCAGACTGGCCTCGAACTCAGGGATCCCCCTGCCTCTGCCTCCTGAGTGCTGGGTATGCCACCAATTCTGGTTCTTCTGATGCAGCCCCCAGCCTGTCCTAGGACAGGCTGTAAAGTTGGTACAGTGGCTACCTGTGGTCAGTAGAGAGCAGCAGAGGGCAGAAGAGAGTGAGCCAGTGGAGGTGTGGGCTGGGTGGAAGGGTGTGGTCACTGAGTCCACAGGTCCCTTGTTTCCTGGTCACACCCTCCAGACCCGCCCTGATTTAGACAGCAAAGGTTAGAGCATTGCCTCCAGAGGACTGGTAGAGAGAACAGGTGTGTAGCCATGGAACCGGATGGTGGAGGTGAGCAGCAGAGACTGAGTTCAAGGCAAAAAGATTTTTCACGGTGTGGAATCTGGGACTCTAGTGTGGTTCAGATGGTTCCCTCTTCCCTGCCTGGCATTTTTCCTTTCTACCTGCAGATCTGCTCCTTCTAGGACCTTAGCCATGATGACAGAGCCAAGCCTGTGCTACCCAATTCCTTGTCCTCCCTCAGTCCTGACTGGATGACCCTCAGAGGAAGACCTTTCATTGTCCTGGGTTGAGTCGTGTCTTCCAGTGGCCAAGGGTTCTGTCCTCAGGCAGCCAAGTCTTCTCCCAATGAAGGAACAATTGAGAACTAGGCAGACACACTAACACACATCTACACAGTCTACGGCAGGGAGTGACACTTTGGCACAAAGGCAGTGGCTCCCTCCTCAGGGCTCCCCGACCCCAGTCAGCCTCCCCAGAGGACTCCCCATCTTAAACTCTGCTTGTTGGCCTTCGCCCTGTGAAGACAGGCCTGACTGGGAGGCCATCACAAAATCAAATCTGCACTGTGGGTAGGGAGCACAGGGGTCCGAACTCCTTGGGAGGCCTCAATTAGGGTCAGCAGATGAGAGACCACTGCAAGCATTTTGCTGGAGACATCGCAAAAAGTGATTCACTTCGTGTCTGACATTCCCCAAAGCCCCAAGAGCTAAGCAGGGGCTCTCTACACTGCAATAAATGTCATCATTTGAGCAGTATTAGTGGTGGCTTCTGACCTGTAGGGTCACTTGGTAAGTCACAGACAGCGGGGGATTGTGGAGGCGTTAGGAACCCCCTAAGCACTGTCCTGAAGTTCCACAAAGAACCCTGGAGTCCTCTAGAGGGGAAGGCAGTGGGGATGGGAGATAGTGGCACATTCCTTTGGGAGTAGGATCTGACAAGGCCCGGTGGGGATGGAGGCACAGGACTGAGGTGGCCTGGCCAGACTTCAGGGCATCTTTTCCCAGTTCCCCATAGTGAAGCACTGGTATGCCTTGCCTCATTTCATCCTGAAGACTCCATTTTACTGCAGAGGAGACTGAGGCCAAGAGAAACTGACCTGTTAGGACGTTGACATTAGTTGGTAGGTGCTGCTCGAGGCCTAGGACTCCTGATGCTCAGACAGGATGGTGTCTGTTTCTTAGAGAGCAGGAAAGAGACAGTGTGAGGAGAGAAAGGGAAGGCTGAAAGGTTACCACAGTGCCCAGAGGATGGAGACTAAGCCAGAAGACTGAGTTGGGGTCAGACTTTATGCCCCTACAGGGGATATAGGGTGATTGTGAAGTGAGGTCTCGGGATTCCTAGGTGATGTTTCCCGTGGATGTCTGCATTCCTCTTCTGGCATCTTCTGTGCACCCAGCACTTGTTCCTGAGTGTCCAGTCTGCCTTTGTACCGCCCTACTGGAAGGACCACAGATATCTCAGGTGTCCCAGAGTGTAATCTGGTAATTGTTCATTTAGGGTCTGTCGCCTGAATGTATGGCATTTCCCCTGAATCATGCAAGTCAAAAAACATGAGCATGACCTTCAACTCCCACTACTACTGGTCAATCTTCCAGTCCCCTGGGCTCCTCTTAAAGTCCTGCAAATACTTCCGGTATAGGTCCTACCCTGTGCCAGGGAACCCAGACCATGCTTCCTCCTGGAAGGTGACAGGGGTCTCCACACAACAGCTTGCGGTGTAGACAATGAGAGACACACCCATTGAGGGAGGGCGCTTGTGTCTGCACGCCTCTGGGGAGGGAAAGTGGGCATGGAACAGAACTGTTGACAGACTCCAGGCTGCTATATTGGGAAGATTTGACAACACACACAAGGAGAGAGTGAGGGCGCGTTGACGGCTGGTGAGAGGCGCGGGGGCCGGCTGGGGACGTGTTGTTGCCACCCACGCAGGAGGAAGTTGGGAACATATTGCTTGGGACTGGTGCCAGCCTCCTGAAGAGCCACCTGCTTTTCTTCCCTCTCCCATGTCTTTGGCTCTTGCTGAGCAATTGAGGAAGGGGCTGCCTGGTACAGCAGGTTTGCAGAGGACATAGGCTGCAAAGGAGACCTGAGATGAGAGCCAGGCTGTGTACAGCGGAATCTTCCTATCAGTTGGGATGACTAATCTCATCCCTCTTCATCTAATTCACCTCATCCCATCCCATCCTTCCTATTACATTCCAATCCATCCTGTCCTGTCCCATACACCCCATCCCATTCATCCCATCCTATCCCATGTATCCCATCCCATCCTATCCTATGCATTCCATCTCAAACATCCCATCCATCTCATTCCATCCTATCCCATTCCATACATCCCAACCCATCTCATATATTACATCCCATCCAATGTTTCCCATCCAATGTATCCCATCCCATCCCATTCCATGCCATACATCCCATCTGATGTGTTCCATCCTATCCCATGCATTCCTTCCCACCCCATGCATTTCATTCTCTGCCAATCAATCCTTTAACAATATCCTCCCACACATTTATAGTCTGATCTCACACGCAACACACTTTATCCCTTCCTATCTCCAGATCTCCCACCGTCTCCTCCTACCCGCATTCATCATGCCAGCACTTTTCTTCGAGTTTGGTTCATTACTTCACCTTGAAGGGACAGAAAACAAGAGTGAGTTTATATATTTACTTTCTAGTGCTTGGGATGGTAATTAATCTTCCCACCAAACTGGTGTGGAATCAACAAAGCAGCAGCACAGGAGCTGAGTAGATGAGTCATGAAGGGTGAGGCTTGGGAATTCGGCCACACTAAGACTTTCTCTTTCTTTCTCCTCTCTTACTCCCCAGGCAGAGGCAGGATAGGACATCTGTGGATCTCTCCCTGGGACAGCTCAAGGCTTCAAACCATACTTCAGGGACCTTCTACTTACTCTCTTCTCATATGAATTATTCCTTTTGGAGTCAGAAGAGCTATTTTAATTCCATACCTGTAGGCATAGGGTGGGATTACATTCCTGGCCCTGGAGTAGAATAAGGTCCAGCTGTGAACGAACCTGGACATGCTTGCTGTTCACTCATCCACTCCCTCTATCATGTGATCAGGAGTAGAGAGACCTGTGATTATACCCGCCCCCATCACAGATTACATGTGATAGCTATGCACACATCCACTCCCTCTGTCGTGTGATCAGGAGTAGAGAAACCTGTGATTATCCTGCCCGCATCACGGGTTACAACTGAGGAAAACTGAGAAAATGAGAAATAACTTCTGTTTAAGGTGCTTGATGTGAGAACTCAATTCATTGAACAAACGCCAGTGAATGAGAATTGAACCATCACCTTTAACTTCTGCAGTTATCCAGAGGCTCCTACGATGCCACTTTATCCACTCCCAAGTATCTCCTGGAGTCCTCTGACATGGGGTACCCATTCCCAGGGGATCTATTGTCCTCTGGGGGCAAAGGTCATGGGAAACATGGCAGATCCCGAGACACTGGCAAGTCTCTATAGGGTCTATGTCTGGGAGAGGCCCTCGGTGGTCACTTCCCCCATCCCTGGGCTTGTTTACCTCTTTGCCTCAACACCCTGGTTCCCACAGACCCCCCTCTGCCCACCACATTAGCTTTACACACTCCACTCCTTGGCCTGTTCTGGATGGAACTATGCTATGTTTGCCTATTCACTCACTGTGTGGGAAATGCTCTTCTGAGGGGTTGATGGTCTCAACCTTTGTAAGCAGACATCTCATTGTCCTCAGCGCCTCTCAAAGGACAGGGAGATCTCAAACGCCTGGGGGAAAGTTCAGCTATTCCTGAGTTCTAGTAGCTATTATTGGGTGTGCGTGCGTGCGTGCGTGCGTGTGTGCGTGTGTGTGTGTGTGTGTGTGTGTGTGTGAAGGCCCCAGCCGATCTTCTAGTAACATCTGGAAACTTCTGGGTCATGAGGGGAAGTTCCTGGATGTAAAGTCTGATATCCACTCACGATTTGACACTGACCACTTGTAACCACAGGCAAGTTCTACGGCCCTGTACATTGGGAGCCTGTGGCCTGTCAATGAGCCATTGCCACTGTCATCACCAATGACAGTCCTCACTAGTCACTACCCTGGTCTGACATGGTGGAAGACAGCTGAATCCTGGGTCCAGGGCAAGGACAGGGCTCTGGCAGGAGATGCCCTAGCAAGTTTCGGTGAGAAACTGCCCACTAGCCCCCTGAGGAAGACAGGGTTTCAGTAACTAGTGATAGAAGCTAGATTACAGAGAGAAAGAAGCAGAGGTCTTAGGGGATACTATATAGTGGTAGGAGTTTGTGGTGGCTGGTTTTATGTCGACTAGACACATTGGAGAGGAGGGAGCCTCCATTGAGAAAATGTCTCCCTAAGAATGTGCTGCAGGCAAGCCTATTGAGAACTTTCTTTTCTTTCTTTCTTTCTTTCTTTCTTTCTTTCTTTCTTTCTTTCTTTCTTCCTTCCTTCCTTTCTTTCTTTCTCTCTTTCTTTGTTCCTTTCTTTCCCTCCCTTTCTTTCTTTCTTTCTTTCTTTCTTTCTTTCTTTCTTTCTTTCTTTCTTTCTTTCTTTCTTTCTTTCTTTCTTTCTTTCTTTCTTTCTTTCTTTCTTTCTTTCTTTCTTTCTTTCTTTCTTTCTTTCTTTCTTTCTTTCTTTCTTTCTTTCTTTCTTTCTTTCTTTCTTTCTTTCTTTCTTTCTTTCTTTGAGATAGCATTTCCTCTGTGTAGCCCTGACTGTCCTGGAACTTGCTCTGTAGACCAGGTTGGACTTGAATTCACAGAGATCCCCCTGCCTCTGCCTCCTGAGTGCTGGGTTTGAAGGTACCATATCACCAGCCCCTGGGCAGAGGATTTTCTTAATTAGCAATTCACGGGGGTGGGCCCAGCCTACTTTGAGTGATGCCACCCCTGGACTGGTGGTCCTGGGTTCTATAAAAAAGCAGGCTGAGGAAGTCATGGGAGTAAGCCAGTAGGCAGCACCCCTTCATGGCCTCTGCATAAGCTCCAGCCTCCAGGTTTCTGCCAGTTTGAGTTCCTGTTCTGACTTCAGTGATGAACAGTGATGTGGAATTGTAACCCAAACAAACCCTTTCCTTCCCCAGCTTGCTTTTGGTCATGGTGTTTCATCACAGCAATAGTAACCTTAGATAGAATAGAGTTCTAGGGTACGTGGTGGCGCACAAAAGGATCTGGGGGAACTGGTTTGCTGAGCCTTAAGCAGTTTAGACAAGAGAGTTACAAAACTCAACCTGGCTAACTGAGCCTCTGTAAAAATGGGCAAGGGGAGTCTCTAAGAGGGCCATTCAAAGGCAGTTTGGTGCATCTCAAAGATGTGATCTAAGGTTCCAGATGCCTCCAAGTCCAGAGGTCTGGAATGCCCAGCTAAGGCATTGAACTTGACCATTGCCACCTTCGGAGTGTGGTAGTGCTGCAGAGAGGCAACTATGGGCAGACAGCCCGAGATTTTGAATCTTGCTGCCCCTGAATGGTGACACAGATATAACCCAGTCTGCTGATTGTGGTGCCCACCTAAAGTCTCTCTACTAGGCCAGACCACCAGCTTGCAGGTGGATAGGAGGTCTCCAGTGACCTGCATGTCAGAGTCACCTAGAGAGAACAGAACAAAAGAAAGTCATTCCAGTTTTGGTCTGGGGCACCCATTCCCCACAAATGATTTCCTTCAGCCAGCATGATCTTCTGGGATCCACAGGGACACCCCAAATTGCCTTGGGGGGAGAAGTCTGGGTCCTGGCTTCTCCTGAAAATATTTGATATGTAATTTACCATAGCGATGTTTTCCCAGGCCTCAGATGAGGGCAGAGATGTGCACCACATGCCCAGCCTTCCGGCCTGGACCCACATTTCCAATCACACTGTACTGGCCTGTCGGAATCAGACCCTTAGGCCAATTCTAATGATAAAGTCACCCTGCCACCACCATTGGCCATGGCTTCTTAGCCATCTCTGTCTCTACTATGTCATTAAAGCTCAACATTAATATCCCCCATATCCATCACTGCTCTCATTAGCATCCTGGACTTGCCTGCCACTGCTTCCCTGGGGAGAGGGTGGGAGGTGGGTCCCCTGGCCTGGCTGCTCTGCCCAAAGTGGGTGGAGGACCGAGGGGGACAGGCCAGCTTGTTAAATCTAATTACCTGGCTGCAGAAGGCGGCCCTAGCTCTTCAGAGAACCAGATCAGCCCACCGTAATCCTCTGACTGCCTCTCCGCCATAACGAGGGGCCGCCACCAGCTGCCGAGGCTAGATGGGCCCGAGTTTAATTGCTACCAAAATGTCAGCCCTTTCAAACCCACAGTATTTCATCACTTACCTTTAAAGAAGAGGGGAGAAAAAAAATCAATTTGGACCGTGAGTTCGGCAGCAAAGCTGGCAGAAAGGGCTGCCCACTTCTTCAGGGGAGCTGTTCTTTTCATTAAAATAGCTATTTTTAAAACTCTCTGGCCCCCCTCTCTCTTTAACACGAGATGAAAAATCCCAGCTACAAGAAGAAACCCTTTCAAGAGGGAATAATAATATAAAAAAAGAGTTTTAAAAAGCCCACTTCTAAAATGGGTCCTTTTTTTTTAACCTCTCAAAGGTTAAAAAAGGAAAAAAGAGAGGTTTTATTCTCAAAGGGCTTTTACATGTGTGATCTCATCTCACCACAGATGCGTGGGGTGGTGGGGAGGGCAGATGTCACTGTCCCCATTCTATGGATGAAGGATGGAGGCCTGTGAGGCCAAACGCTGGGCTTGGTGTGGGTGGGGTACACATCTGTTTAGAGGGCTGGACAAAGGATGGGATTTCTGCTGCCCTGATTGGTTGCCTCCTTTGGCACCCCAGACCCTAAATACACCCACCTTCCAAGTCCAAGCTATTTACTCATTAACTCAGGCAAGTCATAAAGATGTGGGGTGGGCATTAAAAAGAAAAACCCAACCCACAGAGGCTCACTGGCATTTAACACTCATTTAATTCTCCGTGAGATCACAGCCATCCTTTCTTCCCTGGGGAGACTCTTTCCTCAATTCCTTAGAAGAAAGGGATGCAATTCTTTTGGAGATTACATTCCAGGAAGCTGGTTTCTTAAGCTCCTGCCTGAAGAGGCATTCCAAAGTCAGCAGACTAATTAACCCCATTGTTTGGAATTAATCACTTCAGGAATATTGGGAGTCAACAAGAAATGTATCAATTGGGCTCTTAATAACCCCAAAGAAACATCGGCATAAAGGCATATGAGATAGACTTTTCAAAACATTGCCGCCAGCTACCAACTTCCCTGAGCTAGGCAATGCGTTTGATCTTAATTGACAGTTTATTAGCACCATGCATTGCTATCAGCTGTGCCAATCTCCTGACTTGGCCTGCTGAAATGGCAAACTACTTTATTGAGGGGGTAGGGGCTTGGAGTTTGTCATGAATAAAGATGGAGAGAAAGAAAGGGTCAGAGGAGGTGTGTGTGTGTGAGTGGGGAACTCAATGGACACCTCCTCCTGTGAGGGGAGAATTACTGAGGGATACATAGCTAGAAGCCGTTGTCTCCCAGGATGGGTGCTCTGGAGTTAGGGCAGGGAGTCAGGCACAGGTGGAAATGGATGTGGCGCTTTGAGAAGTCACTTGGGCTCCATGTGGCATTGTTCCCGAAGGTTGGGGACCATCACTTGAACTCCATGAGACATTTATCCCAAAGGTTGGGAACTATCACTTGGACCCCATGGGACATTGAGCCCAAAGGTTGGGGACCATTTCTAATTGTGCATTCTCAAGATTCTTAGGATTTCTTTTGTTTGTTTGGTTTTTGAGACAGGGTTTCTTGGTAGCCTCGGCTGTCCTGGAACTCACTCTGTAGACCAGGCTGGCCTCAAACTCAGAGATCCTTCTGCCTCTGCCTCGCAAGTGCTGGGACTAAAGTGTGCACTACCACACAGCTAGGATTTCTAATAGCAATTCTGCCCAGAGTCTGAGGTAGATGTCAAAGGGCTCGCTCCTAAATTCTCCCTAGCAACCTCAGAGCAACATGAGCCATAAAGGGGTTTATGCCTTTCAGTTTGGCTCTGTCCTGGGTGTCCGTGATTGCTCTGACATGGCCTACTCCACTCTGTCCTTCCATTTCTTTCCCTGTCTCCATCTCTCCTTCCTTCCCTTATTCCTAGGGACAGGTTTTAGGTTTGGCTCAGCAAGGTGAGGTGCTGGCACTTTCTGGAGTCACTTTTGCTGGCTTGGAGCAAACAGAGAGGAGGGAAGCTTGGGAAGGGCATGGCACAGTCCTGGGGTGGGCATTGAAGCCTTGCTGCGACCCTTGGAAGCTGTGGAGAGGGAGGTAACTCTGCTTGACGGACACTAACAGAGGGCAGCACCTGACAGTATCTGACTCACACCATCAGACTGTGTTAGAGACGCACATTGTGCAGCTGGTTTGGGCACAGGCCATGGGTGACATTGTGTACCTCAGTTAACATATATCAAATGGGACATTACCGTGGCTTCTAAAAGGGTTTTAAAAATTATTTTATGTGTATGGATGTTCTGCCTGCATTATGAAGTGCATGTGGGTGCCAGAAGAGGGCATCAAATCCCCTGGAACTGGAGCTACTGACCCTTGTGAGCTACCCTGGGGATGCTGGGAATGGAACCCAGGTCCTGTGGAAGAGCAGCTGGTGCTCTTACTGTGAAGTCTCCATTTTAAAAAATGGAGACTTCACAGTATAAAATTCTAAGAACTGCTCCTGACAAAACAGGAGCCACCCAAATGCCTAACTTCACACTAACTGAAGAAGAAATAGGAAGGGAGTAGTTGTTGCGTGTTATTGATTATTCTCTGTGTAATGTCACCAAACGCCCAAGCTGGAAAGCAATGTGAAAAGAAGAGAGAAGAGGATCAGACCCTTCAGATTGGTAAGGGGTTGCCATGAGTGTGCATCTGTCTGATGTCACAGGGATTAAGGCCACAGAGTCCCACACATTTTACATGGACTTCGTTATTTCATCCTCACAGAATCTTAGGAGAGAGCCCTAAAGTTGGATGTGGTTGGTCTCTCAGGTTTTGCATGTGGGAACTTGGGCTCAATGGTTAAAGCACAGCTGCTTTGTAAACAACCAAGATTCAGTAGTTCCAGAACCCACATTGGGCAGCTTATAAGCACCTGCAACTCCAGCTCGGATGTTTTCTTCTGGTTTCCTCAGGCATCTACACACATGTTCATACACACATGCACACACGTTTAATTAAAAAAAATAAAATCTTTTAAAACAACCTACAAAATGGTAGAAGATATTTGTAAATTATAGATCTCATGAGAGTCTAGGATCTTGAATATATAAAGAATTCTTGCAATTCAACAACAGAAAGACAACCCAATTAAAAAAAAAAGCAAAGGATTTAAATAGACATGTCTCAAAATTAAACAAAAGGCCAATAAACTTATAAAAAAAACCCTTGCAACATCATTACTCATTGGGAAAATGAAAATAGAGAACAGAATGAGATCCCACTTTACACCCACTAAGTTGGCTTTCTGAAAAACGAAATGGAAAATAACAAGTGTTGACAAGAATGTGAAGACTCTGGAACCTTCATACATTGCTGGTGGGGATGGAAAATGGTATAGTCAATGTGGAAAGAACTTTGGCAGCCCTTCATAAAGTTAAACTTAGGAATTGCTATCATGTCTACCAATTCCACTCAGAGATATTTATCCAAGAAAATTGAAAACATATGCATCCACAAATCTTTTGCAGGAATTGTTCACAGCAGAGGAATATCATAGAAGTGGAAGCAGCCCATTTGTCCATCAGTGGGTGAGAGAATAAACAAAACGTTCCATGGGATACTTACTCCTGCATGTGAGATGTTGCATGGGGTATTTATTCCTGCATCTGAGATGCTTTTTGTTTAGAAGAAGGGAGAAAGCAGTGGTCCATGGAATCAGTTGTCCATTATGATGAGCCTTGAAAGGATAATGCTGAATGAGAGAAACAGTTTATGTAAGACTACATTTGATAAAGTCCCACATATATCATATGCCCAGGACTGCAATTCCATACAGACTGAAAGTAGATTAATGGTTATCTGGGGCTAGGGGAAGATGGGAGCTGCATGAGCTTGCATTTGCAGATTGTGGAGATGTTCTAGAGTTAGGTAGCAGTAGTAGGTTAACTTTGAGAAGACATGGAAAGTGGAAAATGGTACAATTTCCAATGGTGAATTTGATGTGATATGCTTGTTATTTCTATATTCTTGCTTTGTCATTGCAATAACCAAATTCCTGATGGAAGCAGCTTGAGGGAGGAAAGACTTAGCTTGGCTCACAGTTTGAAGGGTTTTTGGTTCATCATGGCAGGCCAGGCATGGAGGTAGGAATGGCTCAGTCTGTGTTGGTGCAAGCATGGGGTGGCCCACAGAAAACAGACAGCATGACAGGAAGAAGCCAGGGATGGCATGCCCTCAAGAACACACCCCAGTGACCTACTTTCTCCATAGAGGCACTACCTCCTAAAGATTTTATAGCCTCTCAAAGGATCCAGCAACTGGGGACCAAGTGTCCAAACACATGAGCCAATGGGGAACATTGAAAACTCAAGCCATAAAAGTTTCAATTAAAAAACAACAACAACAAACAATTGCAAAAAGAATTTGCTGACTGAGCCAGCAACTTAGGCTAGAGTAGGCCTGAAGCAGCCAACTCCACAGGAGCAGGACTGGGCCAGTGACCTAGGCTGGAACAGGCCTGAGGTGGCAAGCTCCACAGAAGTGGGACTGAGTCAGCAACCTAGGCCAGAGCAGGCCTGAGACGACAAGTTCCACGAGGGTGGGAGCAGATCCAGACCACGGACATTTGCAGAGGCAGGACTGAGCCAGTGACTTGGGTCAGAGCAGACCTGAGACAGTGAACTCCACAGGAACAGGTACAGGGGAGCAACTGCTGAGAAAATGGGCCAGAATCAGAGATTGCTGCAGGTCCGGGCATGAATCTGGGACCTTCAAGGGAGTAGACCTGAGCCAGGACCCCTGCAGGTCTGGGCATGAGTTTGGGACCTCTGAGGGAGTATGCAGGAACCAGAAACCTCTGCTGTCAGGGCGTGAGTCTGGGATGTCTGAGGGAGTAGGCCTGAGCCAGGTCCTCTGTGGTGCAGGCATACCTGAGTCTGGGACCTCTGAGGGAGAAGATCAGAGCCAGAGACCTTTGCAGGACCAACTCCAAGCCAGGGACCTCCACAGGAGCAGATCCAGACCAGAGACATTTACAGAAACAGGCCTGAGCTGGCAACCTAGACCAGAGCAGGCCTGATACATCAAACTCCACAGGAGTGGAGCAAACCCCGGAAGCACTGAGTGACCTCCAGGAACACGGAGTGACCAACGGGGTAACTAGAACCATGGCACTGACCATAACACGAGGAACAACCATCTGAGCCTTGGATCCACTGGCACCTAGAAGATTAACCACCAGAGTCACAGACAGACCCAACCACACCAATTAGAGGAAAAGATGAGTAGACAAGGTAAGAATACACGCAACACCACAAAGAGCAACACAACACCAGTAAAACCTAGCAAGACTTGAACAACCAAATATAGATGAAGCAGAAGAAAATGACCTAAAAAATAACTTCAGGAGAATGTTTGAGACTCTTAAAGAGGAAATGAGAAAATCCCTCAAAGAAATGGAGGAAAAGACAAACAAAAAATTAGAAGACATCAGTGAGTCCCTTAAAGAAAACCAAGAAAAAGCAATCAAACATATGAAAGAAACTATTCAAGACTTGAAAACTGAAATAGGACAATAAAGAAAACACAAGCCAAGGGAATTATAGAAACAGAAATCATGAGAAAACTATCAGGAGCCACAAATGCAAACAAATAGCAGAATACAAGAGATGGAAGAGAGAATTTCAAGTGCTGAAGATACAATAGAGGAAATAGACTCATCAGTCAAAGGAAACATTAAATCTAACAAAAGTTTAACACAAAATATCCAGGAAATATGGGACACCATGAAAACACCAAACCTAAGAATAATAGGTATAGAAGAAGGAGAAGTTCAACTCAAAAGCACAGAAAATATATTTAACAAAATCATAGAAGAAACATTTTCCAACCTAAATAAAGATATGCCTATGAAGATACAAGAAGCTTACAGAACACCAAATAGATTGGATAAAAAAAAAAAGGTTCCCTTGCCACATAATAATCAAAACACTAAACATACAGAATCAAGAAAGAATATTAAGAGCTGTAAAGCAAAAAGGCCAAGTAATATATAAAGCAGACCTATCAGAATTACACCTGACTTCTCATTGGAGACAATGAAAGTCAAAGGTCATGGTCGAGCATTATGCAGACATTAAGAGACCACAGATGCCAGATCAGACTACTATATCCAGCAAAACTTTCAATTACCATAGAAGGACAAAACAAGATATTCCACGACAAAATCAGATTAAACCAATACCTAGCCACAAACCCAGCCATACACAAAGTACTAGAAGGAAAACTCCAACCCAAGTTGGCTACATCAAAAAACAAACAAACAAACAAACAAACAAAACCACAGATCGTTGATGATCTCACAGCAGCAAATCCCAAAGAAGGGGAAAACACACAAATTAACATCACCAACAATGAAAACTAAATTAACAGGAGGTAGCAATCACTGGTCATTAATATCCCTTAATATAAATGGACTCACTCACCTATAAAAAGACACAGGCTAATAGATTGGATACGAAAACAGCATCCATCCTTCTGCTGCATACAAGAAATACACCTCAACCTCAAAGACAGACATCACCTCAGAGTAAAGGGTTGGGAAAAATTCCAATCAAATGGACCTAAGAAACAAGCTAGTGCAGCTATCCTAATAGCTAACAAAATAGACTTCAAACTAAAATCAATCAAAAGAGACAAAGAAGGACATTTCATATTAGTCACAGGAAAAATCCTTCAAGAGGAAATCTCAGTACTGAACATCTATGCCTCAAATACAAGTGCACCCTCATATGTAAAAGAAACACTAGTAAAGCTTAAATCACACATTAAACCCCACACACTAATAATGGGAGACTTCAACACCCCACTCTCACCACTGGACAGGTCTTCCAGACAGAAACTTAACAGAGAAATAAGGGGGCTAACAAATATTATGACTCAAATGGACTTAACATGTATCTATAGAATATTCCATCCAAACATAAAAGAATATACCTTCTTCTCACCACCTCATGGAACCTTTTCAAAAATTGACCACATACTTGGTAACAAAACAAACCTCAACAGATGCAAAAAATTGCAATAACTCCATGTATCTTACCAGATCACCATGGTTTAAACTAGAATTCAACAGCAATATTAATTCCAGAAAGTCCACAAACACATGGAAATTAAACAATGCTCACCTGAATCATCAATGGGTCAAGGATGAAATAAAGGGAGAAATTCAAGACTTCCTAAAATTCAATGAAAATAACCACACAACATACCCAAGTTTATGGGACACAGGAAAGCTGTGTTAAGAGAAAAGCTCATAGCACTAAATGCCTACATAAAGAATCTGGAAAAACCCCACACTAGTGAATTAATAGAATATTTGAAAACTTTAGAACAAAAAGAAGCAACCTCATCCAGGAGAACTAGATGGGCAGGAAATAATGAACTTGAGAGCTGAAATCAACAAAATATAAACAAAGAAAACAATACAAAGGATCAATGAGACAAAGAGCTGGTTCTTCAAGAAAACCAACAAAATAGACAAACCTTTATCCAAACTAACCAAAAGGCAGAGAGACAATATACACATTAAACAGACGGATAACTACTAAAGAAATAGAAACAGTCATCAAAAATCTCCCAACCAAAAGAAGCCCAGGACCAGATGGTTTCAGTTCAGAATTTTACAAGATTTTCAAAGAACTAATACCAATACTCTGCAAATTGTTCCACTCAATAGAAACAGAAGGAACATTGCCAAACTCTTTTTATGAGGCCACAATTACCCTGATACCCAAACCACAGAAAGATATTACTAAGAAAGAGAATTACAGACCAATCTCACTCATGAACATTGATGCAAAAATACTAAATAAAATACTGGCAAATCGAATCCAAGAACACATCAGAACCATCATCCACCATGATCAAGTGGGCTTCATTCCAGAGATGCAGGAATGGTTCAACACACAAATATCTGTCAACATAATTCACCATATAAACAAACTGAAAAATAAAACCACATGATCGTCTCATTAGATGCTGAAAAAGCTTTTGACAAACTACAACATCCCTTCATGATAAAAGTCTTGGAGAGAGCAGGGATACAAGGAACATACCTAAACATAATAAAGGCAATATACAGCAAGCCAACAGCCAACATTAAACTAAATGGAGAGAAACTCACAGCAATCCCATTGAAATTAGGAACAAGACAAGGTTGTCCACTCTCTCCATACCTATTCAATATAGTTCTTGAGGTCCTAGCTAGAACAATAAGACACCAAAAGGAGATCAAGGGGATACAAATCGGAAAAGAAGTCAAACTCTCACTATTTGCTGATGATATGATAGTTTACATAAGCGATCCCTAAAATTCTACCAAGGAACTTCTACAACTCATAAACATTTTCAGTAATGTAGCAGAATACAAGATTAACTCAAAAAAATCAATAGCCCTCCTATGATGATAAATGGGTTGAGAAAGAAATCAGAGAAAAAAATCACCCTTCACAATAGCCACAAATAACATAAAATATCTCCGAGTAACTCTAACCAAACAAGTGGAAGACTTGTATGTCAAGAACTTTAAATCTTTGAAAAAAGAAATTGAAGAAGACACCAGAAAGTGGAAAGATCTCCCATGCTCTTGGGTAGGTAGAATTAACATAGTAAATATGGCAATCTTACCAAAAACAATCTACAAATTCAATGCAATGCCCATCAAAATCACAGACCTCGAAAAAATGGTACTCAACTTCATATGGAAAAGCAAAAAACCCAGGATAGCCAAAACAATGCTGTACAATAAAAGAATTTCTAGAGGCATCACAATCCCTAAGTTCAAACTTTACTATGGAGCTACAGTACTGAAAACAGCCTGGTATTAGCATAAAAACAGACAGGAGGAACAATGGAACCGAATCGAAGACCTGGATATTAATCCACACACTTTCGAACATCTGATTTTTGACAAAGAAGCAAAAAGTATAAAATGGAAAAAAAAAGCATATTTAACAAATGGTGCTGGCATAACTGGATATCAACATGTAGAAGAATGAAAATAGATCTGTATCTATCACTATGCACAAAACTCAAGTCCAGATGGATCAAAGACCTCAACATAAAGCCAGCCACACTGAGCCTCATAGAAGAGAAAGTGGGAAGTACACTTGAACACATTGGCACAGGGAACCACTTCCTAAATAGAACCCCAGTAGCACAGACACTGAGAGAAACAATTAATAAATGGGACCTCCTGAAACTGAAAAGCTTCTGTAAAGCAAAGGATACAGTCAACAAGACAAAACGACAGCCTACAGAATGGGAAAAGATCTTCACCAACCCCATATCAGACAGAAGTCTGACTTCCAAAATATACAAAGAACTCAAGAAATTGATCTTCAAAAGAACAAATAATCTAATAAAAAATGGAGTACAGACCTAAACAGAGAACTCTCAACAGAGGAATCTAAAATGGCTGAAAGACACTTAAGGAAATGTTCAACATCCTTAGCCATCAGAGAAATGCAAATCAAAACAACTCTGAGATTCCATCTTACACCTGTAAGAATGGCCAAGATCAAAAACACTGATGACAACTTATGCTGGAGAGGTTGTGGGGAAAAGGGAACACTTCTGCATTGCTGGTGGGAATGCAAGCTGGTACAGCCCCTTTGGATGTCAGTGTGGCAATTTCTCAGAAAAGTAGGAAACAACCTTCCTCAAGGCCCAGCAATACCACTTTTGGGTATATATCCAAAGGATGCTCAACCATGCCACAAGAAAATGTGCTCAACTAGAGCAGCATTGTTTGTCATAGCCAGAACCTGGAAACAACCTAAATGCCCCTCAACCGAAGAATGGATAAGGAAAATGTGGTACATTTACACAATGGAGTACTACACAGCAGAAAAAAATAACGACATCTTGAATTTTGCAGGCAAATGGATGGAGCTAGAAAACATCATTTTGAGTGAGGTAACCCAGACACAGAAAGACAATTATCATATGTACTCACTCATAAGTGGTTTTTAATCATAAAACAAAGAAAACCAGCCTACAAATCACAATCCCAGAGAACCTAGACAACAATAAGGACCCTAAGAGAGACATACATGGATCTAATCTACATGGGAAGTAGAAAAAGACAAGATTTCCTGAGTAAATTGGGAGCATGGGGACCTTGGGAGAGGGTTGAAGGGGAGGGGAGAGGCAGGGAGGGGAGCAGAGAAAAATGTAGAGCTCAATAAAATTCAATAGTAAAATAAAGAAATTGCCAAGCTGATCATGTCAGTCCCCAGCCTGGAACTCCTTCCTGACTTTCCACTGTTCCCACATCTGCCTGAGTTGCTGTGCGGCACTTCCGGGGCCTCCTGGAGGCCTCTTGGCTCTCTCCTCTCTAGATTCCTGCTTTCTCTCTGCAAGTTTCCTGAAGGGGATGTATCAGTCTCCTCCCACCCCTGACCTGGGCCTTTGTGTAGGCTGTCCCTGCTACCTGAATCATTCTTGCTTCACTCTCTGCATCTCTCATGAAGTTTCCATGACCTTCCAAACATGTCAAGATGCTTCAGAAGAATTTAGTTCCCTGCCATTTCCTACTGAGACACCTCTGTTTGTGTGTGTATACACACATATGCAAGAACACACACTGATGCAAAGCACACACACATGCCAGCACACATAAATGTACACATGGGGATTCTTGATGACTGGTTCCCTTCCCTACCCGACTTCAAGCCTTTCTCACCAAATATCCCTGCCCCCAGCAGTGTTCAACCGCTGCTTCTATGTTAACCTTTCCATGCAGATTTAAGAGCCAATGCTGCTCCTGGCAGCTGAGTGTTAGTCCTCTTGCTCAGCTGGATCAATCAGAAAGGAGGCTTTAAAATGTGACAGGCCAGGGTGCTGCCAGACAGTACAATTGTAGTTTCTGGTTGGGGCTTAGGCAAGGGTCATTTTCAAGTTTTTCACAAGCCTTAGTGTAGAGCCAATGGCGAAAGCTACCCCTGCAGCATGACAGCCGTGCCTCCTAACTACACTGGGCAGGAGGGGCCACTGCAGCTCCCCCTCGCTCTGCTCGCTTCACTCAAGTGGACAGTGGGGATTCTGTGCCTCTGAAGGCGGCTGTGACATCTCCTGGTTTGAGGTTGTCTCCAGTCTTCATTCAGTTCCTTCCTCCACCGTGGGGCGTCGGCGGCGAGGGGCTTCTCTGGTGTTCTTTTTTGCACTGGTATTGGTCATATGGGATAGGATAGCTCCAGGAGTGGCTTCATGTGTCTAGATGTTCGGTTAAGGTAGGTTTGAAACTCCAACCTGATTCCTCCTGGACAGGAGGGTGCCAGGGAGGCTCCAGAGTCTGTTTCTGAGAGAGCAAGTGCCTGAGCACGGGAAGAAGGCGAGGGAGGCTAGTGGAGGAAGGAGGGGCTGGGCCTGGTGGCTCATACCAGAAATGCCAGAACCCAGCAGGCTGAGGCAGGAGGATTGTTGTGAGTTAAGTAAGTGTGAACCCCTGTCTCAAAACAAAATCAGGCCAGTGAGATGGCTTGGCAGGTAAAGGAACTTATTGTTCAACCCTCAGAACACACACAAAGGTAGGAGAAAACCAACAATACGGAGTTTATCCTCTGACCCCCACAGGCATGATGTGGTGTGCATGCCCTTCCATCATCATACACAACACACACACACAAACATACACACACACACACACACACACACCACCGCCACCATCAGCAACAACAATAATAATAAAGTAAAATAACCCACTCCAAGCCAAAATCAACAACCAAGAAGCTCTGTTTTAATTTGTGTTGCTTGTTATAGATCAAACTAGGAAGGATTTTATAATGATGACTTTGTAAGTTATGCAGGATTAAAGAAAATATTGTTTTTCTTTGTCAAAGGATGTTATTGCATCTATCTGTCTGTCTATGTATGTATGTATGTATGTATGTATGTATGTATGTATGTATGTATGTATGTTTGTATGTATGTATCCATCCATCCATCCATCCATCTATCTATCTATCCGTCCATCCATCCATCTATCATCTATCTTTCATTGTAGCTTCAGGAGCAAATGGTGAAGATTTGAGGGAAGGCCAAAGCTATACTCTGGCACTGCCTCTGGAGAGATATCTCCAGTCTTCCCAGGACACCCCATTTTTCTGTTCTGTGATCTTATAGCGAGGGTGAAACTTGAATTCTCTTACATCTGTTCATAAACTTTGCAAGGAGCTGCAGTATGCTTTCATCCTGCTGCTGACATCCTGGATGGGCCAACCTGCTGACGTCCTGGATGGGCAACCTGCTGACGTCCTGGATGGGCTAACCTGCTGCTGATGTCCTGGATGGGCTAACCTGCTGCTGACATCCTGGATGGGCTAACCTACTGCTGATGCCCTGAATGGGCTAACCTCTGCTTCTTTTTACCAAGTGGGAATGGTGACACGATCCACTTCTCTGGGTTTGAAAATACTCAGGGAGCTGACAGGTGGAAAGCACTTAGCACAGTGCCTGCAGGGTACACTCTCAAGAAAGTTCATTAAAACTAACTTTATAAGGGCTGCTAAGATGGCTCTGTGGATAAAGGAGCCTGCTGCCAAGCTTGATGACCCAAGTTCAATTCCCAGGACCAATGTGGCTAAAAATTCCTCCTCATTAAAAAAAAAAAAAAAGAAGAAGAAGAAGAAGAAAAAGAAGAACTTAACTGTGTGAGCTACAAGATGACTCTCCGTTTCCCTCTCTCCTAACTATAAAAGCAATAACCCACCCCCTCTGTGCACATGTGTACATGTAAGGCCCACAAAGCACATTTCTGGGTCTACCCTCAGGCACCATACCGTCTAACACACATAATCTCATGAAAAATGGAAGAAAAAGTGGGCATTAATATTTAACCTATGCTCTGCATTGCCGATGTATTATAACATGGGCTTGGTATTGGAAATTATTCTTTTGAATAACAGGAGAGTAACCTTTTTATAAGTGGCCCACGCCTGTTTTACATATTCATTCCGATGTGCAGCTGCCTGGGTAGGCAACTTGTGATAGATTGGAATTATTCCCAGCTCAGAGCAGAGGTCTGGGTGTGTGAGCCTATCTTAGATATCCTGTTGCGGCTGGGTGCACAGTAACTGGCCTTGTGGATGGAGAGAGAGAGAGAGAGAGAGACAGAGAGAGACAGAGAGAGACAGAGAGAGAGACAGAGAGAGAGAGAGAGAATTGCAGAGGGGATGTGGAGTGTAATGGGCAAGATTGATCCTACCACTTGTAGGGACACCTGGGTCTCAACTCTGGCTCTGCCCCATAAACCCCGGGGGAGGCTATTGGCCTCTAGCAGAATGTGTAGGTGATGCCTAGTGCTTCACAAAGGATTGCAATGATCAGCGTTGATAGGTTTGGGCACCTTTGTAGCATGTAAGATCAAAATTTGCAAACGTCTCTGAGTTTGCAAACATAGCTTCTTCCATGCACGGAGACCATGCTGTCTCCCAGATGGAGGACTGAGGCTCCAGAATAAGACCCCCTCCCCTCAGCTACTAGAGAACTCATGCTTCTTTGTCTTCTTCCCACAGAAACACCCCCAGCTGGACTGCCCCTTGACTGATGCTTGAACTCTCTGGGCCTCAGTTTCCCCTTCAGTACTTGGGGAATAACCATGAGACCTCACTTGTATTGCTGTGAGGTTTAGCATTAGTCGGGCAGGCAGGGAGACAAGCCACTGCGTGCCCATGCCCATTTCCAGGAGCTGGAAAGTCTGCTTCCATTGCAGAGAGCAGAATGAGGTCCCCAGAGGCCAGAGGGGAATGAGATGTGTGTATGAGTGTGTGTGTGTGCACCC
Source organism: Ondatra zibethicus (assembly GCA_004026605.1). Classification (NCBI taxonomy): domain Eukaryota; kingdom Metazoa; phylum Chordata; class Mammalia; order Rodentia; family Cricetidae; genus Ondatra; species Ondatra zibethicus. Next base: position 33,375 of record PVIU01002245.1, on the reverse strand, counting down.
GTGTGTGTGTATGCATGAGTGTGTGTGTGCACCTGTGTGTGTGTGCATGTGCGTGTGGAGGTCAGAGGTTGCATTGGGTGTCTCCCTCAGTTGCACTCCACCGTGCTTTTGGAGACGGAGCTGGAGAGGATCAATCTGGCTAGGCTAGCTGGTCAGGGAGCTCCTGCCATCTGCCTGTCCTCGCTCTCCCAACGCTGGGGTTACAGATGTGTGCCGCTGCACCCAGCTCTTCTGTATGGGTTCTGGGATCAAACTCATGCTTGTGCTGTAGGCACTTTGGGGACCAAGCCATCCTCCAGTCGCATGTGTATAAATTTAAACCATCACATTTGTGACCTGTAAATATGCACAAGGATCATGTGCCATTAAAATACTCATTAGAAAAACTCTCATGTCAAATGTTCCCTATATACTTGATAAGTGTCAGTTGTAATTCCAACCAGGTCTTGTGCAAACAGGGGCAGCACCCCTGCTTTTTCCTTTCTCTTACACCCCTGAGGTTGTATGCAGGGGCTGTGACTTGTCCATCTTCATCATCCAAGAGCCTGTGTTAGGTGCCTAAGCGATGGCAATTTCTCAACCAGGCTTGTAGTGTTGAGATTGTGAGTGGTGCTCTGGAGAGGGAGACCATACAGAGAGGGGTCTATCCTAAGCCATGGTGCTGCTGGCGCTGGACCTGAGCTTTTTTCTCTAGACAGCCTGCTCTTTTCTTTCCACCAGAAGCATGGACTGAAGCCTTCCCAGCTCTGGGCCAGCTCCACCCAGTCACAGCACTTCCTCACTGCAAGGGCTTCCTGCTCACATCACACTTGGGAGAGAGGCCTTGTCACAGCTATCCCTGTCCCAGGGTCCAGATGCCAATTCTGCAGTTACCAGACAGTGATGCTTTGGTGTGGGACACAGAGCAGGGGGCAGGAGAGAGCGAGGGAACTCCTCCAATGGGGAGGTGACGGCTCAAGATCAAGGCTTGGGGGGGAGGGGATGCGTATTCCCCCCCAAGGAAGGTTGTAAGGGACTTGACTGGCTCGAAGGATCTCTTCTCAATCCCAGAGGGCTCCAGGAGGAAGACTGCCTGACGGGTGTCTAAAGCCCAGATGTTATCGGAAGAGGCCTGGGAGCAGGATGAGTAGAGACTGCCAGCCTGCTCACTGTTCAGAGAGACAGAGGGAGGGGGTTGGAAGGTGTGTCATGAGAACGGTGCCTCTCAGTGACTGATGTCATCACCGCAGAGGGTCCTCATTTCCCACTCTGGGTGTGGTATTGGGTTAAGGCCTCACCATACATTGTCTACTTTTATTTTCACAGCTGTTTAAATGACCCTGACACTACTTCTCCCCATTTTATAGGAGAGAAAATCAAGGACCAGAGAGGTTATTTTCCTTGCTCACCAGCACCCAGTCAGATTGGCAGTCTTATTAAGACCTCAGCAACTGCTTGTGGTAGGACCTTAACTCCTTCAGGGTCACAGATAAATGAGAACTCACCACTCACAGATAGTCCCGCGTCCTCGGTGTGGTGATTGGCAACGGAGACTATCACCCCAAGAAGAAAGAGTGCAGAGGTTCAAGGGCCTGTTTCCAAGGTCAGTTTACGTGGGCCACCCTATCCCTGCTTTGTTCTGTGTGGCCCTAGGCATACCCATCATCCTCTCTGGCCTCAGTTTTCCTGTCTGTGAAATGAGGATAAAGTTAGCACTCAACCCGTAGGGCTGTTGTGAGGATCCCATGAGCTCTGAGTGTCAAGGGTAAAGGCCGCACGTGACTGTCTTTAGGAATCTTGATTGGAAAAAGATCTCTCCAGTCCTGAAGAAGAACCCCACAGTCAACTGAGACTGCGCCCGCAAGATCCTAAGCCAGTCACTGTGGCAGGGTGAAGGCCACCAATCCTCCCCAGTGCAGTCACCCAAGAATGGCAGAAGAGGAGCGGAAGCCTGCCACCAGCAGGGGACCACTAACACTGCAGAGCTGGGACTTACCACCTCCCGAGCATGCAATCATGGATTCTTTTTCTTCATTTTTTTAAGCGTATGTATTTTGCTTATATATAAAGTTCGCTCCCCCCCGCCCCACGTTCAGTTCTATGTGTTTAATACATGCATGGTTCCTTGGAGCTGCCACTACAAACTGGACTCAGAGCAACGGCCAAACCTTAAAGTGGCCCCTCATGCTGGGACTTTGCATAAGTCCTGCCTCATCCTTCCCCCCCGTCCCACCACCCACCTATGCTGTGTCCCTTAGAGTGTTATACAAATAGAACTAGCAGTTGGGATTCGAGATTGAAGCATTTCAGGATCCTCCAGAGAACTGTATCTCCAGTGAGTTCCTATTCTTTGCTGAGTAATACTCCACTGTACAACGGAGTCTCATTTTGTTCATCTATTCAGTTGACAAAGAATGTACAGTTTAGCGCCCTTGATGAAGTGTGAGGACTACACTTGTCTTAATCAGGGTTACTGCTGCCGTATTGAAACACCGTGACCAAAAGCATCTCGGGAAGGGAAAGGTTTATGTGGCTTACTCTACACACCACTGTTTATCATCAAAGGAACTCAAGCAGAGCAGAAACCTGGAGGCAGGAGCTGATGCAGAGGAGATGGAGGGGGCTACTTGATAAGATTCTGTGTGCAACAAACCTTGGCGGGAAGGAGCCAAGAGACCCCACGCTGGGTGAGGGAAGGAAAGGGGGAGGAAGAGAGGGGAAGGAGGGAGGGAGGGAAATGAAAGAGAGAGAGAGAGAGAGAGAGAGAGAGAGAGAGAGAGAGAGAGAGAGGTAAACACCTTCTTGCCTCTTCAGAAGACCAGCTGAAAAGGAGCCGGGAATGGGTGGAGCTTGCTCTTAAAGGGGCCTTTTACTCCTGCTTGTACAGACTACACAGTGACGAGCAGCCATAGGACCCTGGGCTGGCCAGGGTACTGCCTGAGTGCATCCTCCCAAGTGACAAGCCAGCCTAATGCCTGAAACCTAACACTACTTAGTGGCTTGCTCTCCGTGGTTTGCTCAGCCTGCTTTCTTACAGACCCCAGATCACCAGCCTGGGGACGGCACCACTCACAATGGACTGGGCCCTGCCACATCAATCACTAGTTAAGAAAATGCCTTACAGACTTGCCTACAACCAATCTTGGGGAGGCATTTTCTCAATTGAGGTTCCCTCCTCTTAGATGAGGCTAGCTTGAGTCAAGTTGACATTAAAACTAGCTAGATGACATTTATCCGTGACTCTAAGGATAAATATTTAGAATGTAATTAAGGATGGACAACAATAGATGGGTGGGTGAAGCCGAGGAGGCCTCAGCCCTACACAGAGAACTCCAGGCAGCTGAGGCCTGCTCAGAGCAGGAGAGTAGGCTTCCCCAGGGAAGAGAACACTGTTTATTCAGTTCCAAATAGTCAGCCTTGAAAACACTCGAGTAACATGAGCAGGTTCTATTTAGGAATATATACATATATACATGGATGCATGTGACAACGATTAATGAAAAAAAAAAGAGGTCCCAAATTTGAAAGAGAACAAGAAGGGATATGTGGGAGGGTCTGGAGGAAGGAAAGGGAAGGGGAGAAATGATGTTATTATATTGCAACCTCGAAAAATAAAAGAAATAATTAAAAACAAGAAAGGAATGTGTATGCAGTTGGTTTCCAGAGTTGGAAAATTATGCAGGATGTTGCCAGAAGCAGCTGAGTACACGTTTTTGTGTGTAGGTGAGTTATCGTTTTTTTGTTATGTAAAGACTTAAGACTGAGATGGCTGCAATGCATAGCAAGCTTCTTCCGAAACCATAGGAGGGGGCTAGAGGAATGGCTCGGCTGTTTAGAGCGCCCTTTGCTCTTTCAAGAGTTTGGTTCCCAGCACCCCTGTCTGGTGGCAACAAGGGTCTGTAACCCCAGCTCCAGGAGACCCGGTGCTCTCTTCTGGTCTCTGTGAGCATAAGCATGTAAGCACAAATCCACACACAGGCACACACACACACACACACACACAATATAATAAAAATAAAAATATATCTTAAAAAGAGAAACTGTCAGAAGCTGTTTTCCAGGGATGGTTGTAAGTTTTCGTCTTCCACGGCAGTGTAGGAGGTGTCTGTCTGCTCCGCATCTTGTGGTAACCAGTGATTTGTACATCTACCAGTGTAAATAAGTGTGTGGCCAGCAGATGCAATAGTATCACAAAGGCTTAATAAATGGGGTTGTTTCCACAGAAACCAGAGGAAGGCGCCAGCGTTCCCTGGAGGGAACAACCACCTTATCCCAGACATCACAACCCAGGGTTTGAAGGTACTGGATTGTTCAAGACAAATTCAAGGCAGGGTCGGGGAAGGAGTGGAAACAGCCCTCAAACCCACCCTCCTGTGTCAGAGGTGGATGAAACCCCAGGCTCCATCTTCTTCATTCTTTCATCCTACCTGTGAGGAGACAGGACAAGACAAGAAAGTTTGGTCCCCAGGGAATTGTCTTTCCCTGCACTGGATTTCCAACAGAGAGGGCATGAGGGAGAATCCTTCTGGGTGCCTCTGAGGCTGGTCACCATGCCAGAGGCTGAGCTGGAGGCCCAGTGGGCAGGGTCGTCCATTTATCTCTCTCGCATCCTTTGAAGAGAGGGTCTCTGGGTGAGTCACAGAGATGAGGAACACCCCTGAAGGATGCCTGATTCTGGGCATGGGAGGGAAGCCTGGGGACAGCATCTATTGTCCATGCTGCAGCTAGTCACCGAATCATTTTCACGAAAACAGGATGTTTCCCACGGGCGACCGGGAGCTGCCTAGAAGGGACCCAGCCTGGAGTGCGTGCATTCTGTCCAGATGCCCAGGAAGAGCTCCCCCTTCCCTCAGTGGTCTCCGGGCCCCAGCAGAGGGACTCTTCAGGATAGCTGGCTGGCTGATCCATGAGCCTAGATTCTGGGAAGGGCTGTCAATGATATTGAGGGTAGGACCAGGTGTGAGCTGGCCTCTGAGCTCCTTTGGGGCAATGGGGGAGGTCTCTGGTTGTATCACTCCTGAGGAGAGGAAGGGGAACAGAGAAGATCCCTGAGAGAAGTTCAAGGCCACGTGAACTTTCCTGGGAGGGACCTGATCATTGTGACCACGTGGGCAGTAACTCACTTATCCCTGCCCCATCCCACCCCTTCCGGTCCTGCCCCACTCTGCCCTGCCCTGCCAGTGTGCTGTGTCTGGGATTTCATCAGGGTCCCTCCTTTGACTATAAAGTGTGAATCTGGAGGAGGTCAGTGGGAACATATACCTGCTAACTTGGGAGGGCAGCGCCATTGAGCCATTGAGCCACTGAAGCATCTACTGCCATTTATGCCACTGAGGGTTGGGACAAGCGGGAGGTGCTGGGAGGGAAGGGAGAAGGTGACTGCTCTGAGCAGAAAGGGTGGCTCAGTTGTGAGAGGAAGGAGAGACACGGGTTAAGGAAGGAAATAGAGAGGCTGGAGGGCAGTGTGATCACGGGTCCTCAAGGGAGAGAGGGACCTCAGCTTCAGGCTGAGCTGTCTGCTATTTTCTGAGTAAGACGTGCACCCAGAAAAGTCATTATGTTCCCCAGGCCTCAGATGTTGCCTTCAGGCTGCTCTTGAGGCTTCTGGGATTGTCCTCCGGAACCATGGCTATTCTCTCTCACCCGCCAACCCAGAGCAGAGTTGCCTCTTGGAGCTGAGGGTGGAGGATGGGGTTTGCCTTTTGGCTCCTTTCCCCTCTCTGGCAACACTAAAGGGGATTAGGCTATTTCCTCTGCAGGGATTTGGACAGAGAAGATGGGGGCTGATCCCATCCCATCTATAAACAGCAGTGGCAATGATGACAACAGTATCTTGAAAAATGACAGAAGCAGATGCTGTTTTTGAGTGCTCACTTCCCACCAGGCACTGTGTGAGCCTTTCCTAGAGTCCCTGCTGTCGGCCCATTTACTGGAGCAAGTGGGGCCCTGCCAGCTGAGGTAGGGAGGAGCTGGAGCTAAAACGAGGAGGAGGGGTTTGCTTGGGTCACAGTCTGATGGGACAGTCCGTCGTGGAAGGAAGTCATGCAGACATATGTAGTTACATGGCAATAGAACAGGAAATAGAAAGGAGGCAGGAAGTGGGGGCATGCCATTAACAGCAAGACCTTACTCCTCCAGTTAGTCCTTACCTCCCAGGGTTCCAGAGCCTCCCAATATAGCAAAACCAGCTCAACAGCCTGTGGGGGGGACACGCCAGATTCAAAACACAACAAGGGAGAGCCAGTAGGAGGATTGTGCCAGTGCTTCATGCTGGGCTGGCCCCTGTAGGCATACAAGAAGTATGCCTCCCCAAACAGTCCGTGGCTGTAAATGTCCCCACCTCCAGCAGCCACCCGGCCCTGGCCCCAGGACAAGCCAGTTGATATTGCTGAACAGACAACAGATCTGTCACTGGGCAAGTCCCTGAGCCAGCACAGCTGTCAGCAGGGAGGAGTGGCCATGTAGCAGGGCCATGGCAAGTTTGCCCTTGAATGTGATGGGCATAAACGGAGACCTCAAAATTTGTGGCTCTTCTCCCTCGGTGATGGATGAGACTGGGTCCTCCAGGTTCTATTCCACCCCTTGCTGCCAGGGGAGGTGAGTCTGGCTCAAGGTGTGGGGCAGAGGGCAATATGTTCCCTCCATATGCCTTTGGGGCCTCTCACGTTAGTGGACAAGGCTGGCCATGACAGGAGCTGGCAGGTTTGAGCCTAATGTCTGCTGTGCCTCTAGACTGCCCCAGACAGTACCTTCCCCCACTCGAAGTAACAGGGCACAGCTTTTCCTTCCTCCCTCCTCCCAGTAGTACATCCATCCAGTAAAAATTGGTAGAATCGCTACCATTTGCAGGCGTGAGCTGAGTGCTGGAGAAAGAATAGCAAACAGGTCCACTGAGATCTGTGCACTATGGGATGTCGAGGACAGAAGCTGACAAACACAATAAAGGGACAAAAGCTTCAGGGAATTAGAGCGTGACCAAGAGAGTTCAAGAACATATCCCTTAAGTGGTGACAGTGTGGTGCTTGTCCTGTGTGTTTGAGAGCAAAGGTGAGATAGGTCTAGAGAAGAGGGGATGTAGAGGGCCTGAGGCAGGGGTGGTGGTGGGGCTGGTGAGTGCAGACCTCTGGCTGGGGGGGGGGGTAGTGGCGGCTTTGATGCCAGAGGGACCTGTGGAGGCGAGCCTGCCTGGGCCTAGGGTTCATCCCACTTCTCGGAGGATGGAGAGCTACTGGGGAGAAGATTGCAGGCCCCACTTTCTATTTTGAGGTGGTTTTGTAAGAGCAGATGCCAGCAGTAAAATCCAAACTGGCTGGAGTTTCCCAGCTGCTAACAGATACCCTGCGCCTGGAAAACTCAATGCCGCTTGCCCCCGGGGCCATCCTGGCCAGATAGAATACATTAAGTCTAAGATCCTTTTAAACATTAAAGTTTTGTAGTAGTGTCATTACACATAGACCCATCCTTACAAAGGCTCCTTTATGAGACACGTGGACAGGGCCCAGTCCTGTCCAGGGCTCCAGGGCGTTGGGAAAAGCCGGCACTATCACAAACCCTCCTGAGCCTGTCTGTTGCGATCACTGCAGGTCATGAGTGTGAAGGGAGGGGGGAAGTGGGGTACAGAAACCTTCGACACCTGGCCCCGTTGGTCCAAAGGGATTATAACAGATTGGCGGTGGGGGTGGATGCTTCCTGAGGTTTGAACAGCAAACACGTGGGTAGGTGAGACAACAGCTAGTGGGATTTGTGGAATCAGGGTGGGTATGTCACCTACGGAAGGGAGACGCGCCAGCTAGAGCTGAGAACGGAAGGGGAGACTAAAACCCTGAAAAATGTGTGTTATAACACGATAGTGGAGATCAGAAGAAACAGAACAGACTTCCAACTCTAGAGTTTTCCTTAATCCCTGCTATAACTTTCCCCGCCTCTGGGTTGGGGCATCTGGTCCAGAGGTCAAGATGTAACCTCAAAGTCCCATTGAGGATGGATTAGTCCTTCAAATCAGTTTGTGCAAAGAAGTGAGGCCCCGCTGGAGATGAAGCTGTGCTGGATCTTGGAATGGAGATAGCTCCGGATTGGAAGGCAAAGAGGCTTTCAAAGATGCCAGTAGGGAAATCAGGATCTTCAGAGGCCAGTCCACAGAGAATCTCCTCCATCCGCTGTTGGGATGACCAGGCAGGGTCAGTCTAAATGTAAAATTAGTAAGCAGGAAGGGCCAACTAAACCTGTAGGACAGCTTGGATCCAAAAGGCTACTGATGACGAGACAGGCATGAGTTTAGCATGTCCACCATCACGGTCCACTGTTGTTTACAGAAGGATTTAGGCCAAGTCACGTGAGTAGAGGCACATACACATCTAGATTGCAGCTGGCCACCTAGGACACCTATGCAAACTTGGATTGATTTGCTCCAATTGTTTGTTTGATGGAAGACAGTGTGTGCAGAGCTGAGCAGCCCATGGAAGGTTTATTGGCTTTAGACTTCTATTCCGGGTCTGCGATGAGCAGGTAGTGGAATGCGATGGCCTGTAGGACTCACTTGCACACAGGTATGCACACTCAGAGACACAAACTACATGCTGCCTTTTGCCTACACAAGTCTTTGCCACCAGGGAAACGGTGTGAAATGCCACAGCCAAAAGCAACTTGGGGAGGAAAGCGTTTATTTGGCTTACATATTTGGAGTCACCTTCCCTTGAGGGAAGTCAGGACAGAAATTCAAACAGAGTAGGACCCTGGAGGCAGGAGTTGATGCAGAGACCATGGAGGAGTGCTGCTTACTGGCTTGCTCCTCATGGCTTGCTCAGCCTGCTTTCTTATAGAACCCAGGACCATTAGGCCAGGGATGGCACCACCCACAAAGAGCTGGGCCCTCCCCCATCAATCACTAATTAAGAAAATACCCTACAGGCTTGCCTACATCCCAGTTTTATGGAAGTATTTCCTCAGCTGAGGTTCCCTCCACTCTGATAACTCCAACTTGTGTCAAGTGGACATAAACTAACCAGCAAAACCTAGTAACCTGGCCAGATAAGAGTCCATTTCTCAGCTTCCTTGCCGTTAGATGGGGCTTTGTGATTAAACTTTGCCAATGGCTAAGTTGGTAAAAGTGTCACAAGGACCTTTTTAAAGTACCACTAAAAAGAGGAGTCTGTCCTTTGTATTCTTCTCCTGTCCTCGGTCCTAATGCCTGGAATGCAGATGTAATGGCTGGCGCTCTTTCAGTCATACTGGGCCACAAAGAGACCCTGAAAGTAGAAGCTGTGCTTGTCCAAACAGAACAGGAAGAACTGAATTTCCTGATGAATGTATCTATCTGCAATATCAGCCCTGGCTCACATCCTAAAAGGCTTCTTTTATGATCACTGGGAAAGTGCAGATGTGTAAATCAGGTCTAAATCTCTGCAACAGATGCAGCCTTGAGGCAGGGTTCACACTCAGCCTTCCTGGGGCGAACACAGCCTGGGCACATATTTATGCTTCTGTCCAGCCTTCTTCTCAGGGTTGCAATGACAGCGAATCTCAGAATTATTCCGTGCCTGGCTGTGACCCCCCTCTTTGGCAAGAACAAATGAGCCACACGCCTGTCTTGGCTACTGAGTCAGAGACCATCTTCTAGAACACCCAAACTACAACGCTGACCCAAACTACAACGCTGACCCAAACTATAACGCTGACCCAAACAACGGCAATTTGGGAGCCGTTGGCGTGGGGTTCGAAGTTCTTGTATCGGCTTGCTGTACAGTGGACTCTGGGCTTTGGTTCTGGGATACCCTCAAAGGCCAAATGACAGATGAATAGTGGTTGCAATAATGACCAAAATCAGGACACCTTCAAGCAGATCCCAACAGCACGCTGAGGCCACTGCTACCGTTGAGGCCGCTGCCAGCTGCCAGTGTTCTAACTCATGTAGGATGTTCCCGTAGTTGACAAGTGTCCTTTTAGTTCAAAGTAATGGATTGCTCTTGTTTAAGTGGTTAGGATGATCAATTTTGTTGTTGGCACAAGGAAACCCACACAGGCAGATATTGAGATGTCTCCAGGGAATGTGGATGGATCCAGCCTTCTGGCTGGAAAATTCTCCAGGTTTGTGCTCAACTGCTTCCAACCTTAAAAACAATCATGATGAAATTAATAGCATCTCTTGCAGACACTGCCGTCTTTTCTCTAGTTTTGTTCTCTTTCAGGCGACGACTTAAGATGCCTCTGTCATCCTCACTTAAGGCCAACTCTTCTAGGTCAACTTTCTCCTTTGCAGGTGTCTGCGGACCTCCTCCATTGAGATGGAGATTTGCTGACAGAAAGTCTACTTGGGATGTTCCTGTATTCAGGAGGGTGAAAGGACCAGCATTGCTCAGAGCCTAGTTCTCGGTGTTACAGTAGCAACAAAGGCTTCCATTGGCCCTGAAGGGCCCCCTCGGACCTGGCCATTTAGTGTTATCCCGAGTGGTGGCAAAGGCTCCAGGCTTTTCTGCTCTTGGAGCACAGGTTACTGGGTAGCAGCTGCCCAGGGAGCCAGCATCACCTAGGGTGATGGAGAATCTATCTCCCAAAGGCAGCTTTACTTCCAAGATCTGCCCAGCCAGAGCTGCCAGGAGCCCATGCTCGCTGAGGGTTTGGCTCTGGGTGACCCTGTAGCACCCACAGTTCAATCTCCACTTGTCAAGTACTGCTGCTGGCTGGTCGCATGGCTAGACTTCTACCACAGCCCACTCTTTGCGCTATGGCCCTAGAACCTTCTCTGTGTCCACCTAGCCTGAGCTTCTGGCAACTCCTCATTAATTCTACTCTGTTCCTGAGGGCCTACCCATTCTCAGGTGCCAATGTGCTTGGCATGGCCTGCTTGCCAGGGCTTGCTGCAAATCAGCTTTTGGGCATGGCATCAACCTGCTAAGTCTAGGGAGGCCTATCAGGTATCCTCAGCCAACAGAGGACAATAGACAGCATAGAGTCCACCAGGGCCCTGAAGGGCCACACTCATCAACTCAGAGATCTTGTCACCATACAGTCTGATTAAGGGAGAAGCTAGATATATGGGGTTGGAGTAGATGGGTATGAGCCAAGAAGCCTGGGGTTGGAGTCCGCATTAGGCTATTGCATGCAGTGTCCCCTACCTCATGTAACCCCTGCAAGACCTCTGGAGATACTACTTCCTCACTTCAGGAATGAGCCCTCAGGACTCAGCCAACTGAGAATCACACTCAGAGCTTGTGCCTTCCATGTACACAAATGCACTTGTGACCCTTGTGCACAAACACATGATCAAAACCTCTGATCCTCCCCCACTGACATATACAGCTGCCCATTCATGTTCTTGCCATTCATAGACAGAGACATGCACACGGCTGACACAGACACAGACAGGCACGGGCACACACAGATACAGACAGACAGACACAAACAGGGATAGACAGAGATAGACAGACGCAGACAGACAGACACAGATAGACACAAATAGCACTAGCCCATACATACCCTAACCTTATCTGTCCATGCCCAGAAAAAAGAGGATGCTTCTGAAACACACACTCTCTCTCTCTCTCTCTCTCTCTCTCTCTCTCTCTCTCTCTCTCTCTCTCTCTCTCTCACACACACACACACACACACACACACACACACGGACACACGTGGACACTCTCACTGGGTGGCATTAACACCTGTGCACAGTCATTTGGAGACCTTCCTTGGGTGAGGCTGTTAAAACAGCATCGTGGGCACTTGACAAGGCAAGTTCTGCTGGAGGGCAGAAGAACCGAGGCTGAGAGCAGCACCTGCCTCAGGAGGGAGGGGTTAGCTTTTACTCTCTCTTCTCTTTTAGGGCTGGCCTTCTGAAGCAGTAAGTATTCCTTCCCTGCTTCCCCAGAGACTAGGCTGTTCTCTAAATACCAAGGAAAGCGAATGGAGGCTTCAAAAGGTCATCGCCGAGCACTGAGAGGGTGGTATTTAGCTGAGAAGTAGTTCCTGGAGGCAGAACCCTCAGGCCTCAGCAGGAAGCCTTTGTCACTAGCCTCCTTTGCCACCTGGGTCCTTGTGGGTAGAGTCCAGAGGACTATGGCAGGCACCAACTAGGAGGAGCAGAAATCCCTGTTCTGCAGGCCAGAACTGTCCCTCAAGCTGGAGGCACAACTTTCAGAGCAGCAGGAGGAGCTGGCTCTCAACGGGAAAGGACCCGAGATAAATGTAAGGAGTTGGGTTTCAGTTGCCAATCAGGCTGACAGGAGCCAAAGGTCCATCTTTTTGTTTCTAAACCTGGGCAGGAGTTTCTGGTACAAGTTGGCAATCCCTTCCTTAGAGCACACGTCTCTCCATTCATTGGTAGCCAAGATGTTAATGAACACACAGGTCATCACAAACACACAGAGAGGCAAACTGAAGACTTATCGGCTTGACGGATCCCTCTGAGGTCTTTCTTTGGGGCGGTGTCTTGCTGGGCTATGTGAGCTGGAGGACGCAATCTTGAGGGTAGGGTGCCTGCAGGAGTCATAGTGGTGAGCGCCAACAGCTGGCACAATTCTTCCACATGAGGAAATGGAGCAGTCCACTTATCGCCTGAGAGGATGGGGCAGCGACATGAGCAGGGAGTCAGGGTGAAAGTGGGCTAGTACATGGCTGCTCTTCACCTGTCTGTACTGTGCTCTGACCTCCAGGGGCTCCTCTGCCTTTTGTAAGATCACTGGGTACGTGGGCGAGGAAAATAGAAGGCAGAAGCAAACAGGGGTTAGAGGCAGGCTGCTGGCCCCCTCCCTGGTTGCATGGCCTGGTTACAGCCATCGGTCCTCTGTAGAGGCCCCTCCATTACAGCCATGCACACAGTGCTGTTTCTTCCTCCTGGCTCAGCCAGACTGCTGGGATGCTGAGATGGTTAACTAGAGATGAGGGGAGGAGGGGAGGAAGGGAAAAGGGGAGCACTGGGGAGAGGATACAATGCTGCCTGCCTCTAGCTTGGGGTCTCCATGAAGAAAGAAAGAAAGAAAGCTGGGTAGATGATGGAGAAGGGGCATAAAAAGGACTCATGATGCACATCTGCCTTCCCTTGGGAGCCTGAGGCAGGAGGATTGCCATAAACTTGAGGTTAGCCTAGATTCCACAGTGAGTTCCAGATCAGCCAGTCTTCTCTAGAGCATCTCAAAACAAAACAACAAAACCAACCAGCGACAGCAACGAGAGAAGAGGCTGTTGACCGCAAAGTGGATAAACTTTCATTGTATGGAAAACCTGAAGTGACTGGGCCCCATGCCTTTGACCATGTGGTTCCCATTCCTGGGGACCCCCCCATTCCTCAGTGCTGCCAGAAGTAGGAAGGCAGGAGAGTGGCAGGGAGAAGTAGGTCCATAATGGCTGTGCCCAGGGCAGAAGCTGTTTCTGGGTCCTGTAAGACATCGAGGGAGAGGGGCTGCACAGGACCCATGTTTTCCCTCTCTTTTCCCCACTGGTGACCCAGACTCGTGGTGACCCCATGCTGCACCTCCATGGAGCTGTAGCATCTCGGAGTGTCATTTATTTATATCCTTCACTATGGCATCCTCAGTGGAGGGTCCACCCCCACCACTGATTCCATCTTAGTCTACACTAGCCATGAGCAGTCATCCTTGCTACAGAGGAAGGAAAGTCTCCGTCCACGCCCCTGGGAGTCTTCACCTGTTCTTAGCTTTAGCTCTGGAAGCATCAAGGACATGATCTCTCCCGATGCTCCCAGAGTTTCCGCAAGTAGTTCTCTTCTTTGCTTGAAGGCAGGGCTTTCTTAAGACGATGTTAAAGAGACCCCAGGGAGAAGGTAGGTTCCCGCGTGAGAAACTTGCATCTGCATGTTGATGTCGTCCTGCAGGGCCTAGGCTGTCACCACACTGGAGTGTGTGCGAGGATTACAGGGAGGTCCCGTCAAACATAGCTTTTTTTTGGTGGTATTAGGATTGAGACTAGGGTTTAAGTAGGGCAGTCAAGAACTCCCCCAGCTGTTGCCCCAGCCTTTCTGCTTATGAATACCAGGGTCCTAGGTCAGGATGCCACCATCTTTAGACTAGAATCCTGACATGGCTTATAATGGTGTTCCAGTTCCTACCTAACCCTCAGACCTTAGTTATTCCTCCCAGTAGTGCTTGCTCCAGGGAGGCCAGCTCTTTGCTGAGGTCATCAGAGAGGGACATCAGGCCATCTTGTGTCCCAGCTGTCCATTAAGTGTAGCTGAATCCGGGGCAGATCTAGACATCTAGTTTTTTGTCAACGGAAACCTGGCCTTGGGAAATGGGACACTGTGTGTGTGTGTGTGTGTGTGTGTGTGTGTGTGTGTGTTTCACATGTGTATTTGAGCGCGCATAGCCCATAGAGCCAGGATGATCAAGGACAGACTCCTGTCCACCCCCCCGCCCCCCCAGATACTTCCTTCCCAAGAGCCTGTCTCCGGCGGGGGCCCGCCCACGCCAGAGAACAAAGCGCTTTCCAGTTGACTGCCACCTGTGTTAGCAGAGACAAGGGTTGTACATCTCAATTTTTATCACATGAAAATGAAATCAAGAATGTGGGGGGGACAGACCTGGGAGAGACAAGAGTGGGGAGATGAATGCTTTTCTACTGTAGGGACCCCCTCATCGCCCCTGCACCTCCCGCAAGAGCCACCTCTGTGGAGACGGCAGCATTCTCTTTGGAGAACCTTCAAAGAGGGTGACATTTACATCCTGAAACACAGGGAGAGTTAAGTGCGGCAGGGACAGCCGTGAGAAAAGCAGCTTGGAAGGGAACATGTGGTGTGCTGCCAGCTCACGCGGCCCCGCCTGCACAAACCCGCCTTGATGTTGCTGCCTTGACTAGACAGAAGATGTTTGCTTTCTCAATTAGGAAAGAGCCATAGTTTCACGCCTTGCCTGGGAGGTGGCAGAGGCACTGGAATTAGCACTGGGGAAGGACAAGGGAGGTGACAGAGTCAACAAATGTCTCCTTGTCTTGGTTTCAGCCTCTGCCTGGCCCAGAACATTTTGGTTTCCCGGTGGGTCTTGCCTTCCTGCCTTCTCCTCTACTAGTTCACTCAATAAGCTTGAACTCAGGCTACTTCCTATTCCACACAGGCTCTGTGGTAGATCTGAGGCCGCAGAAGAATAAAACAAGGTCCCAGCCCTGGGGAACTCCAAACTAGTTGGAGACTGACAGAAAATAGATGAACCCAGGAATAGCCAGGCCTTTCCTGCCCCTGAAGGTGCAGGTCAAGGGATATAGAAATCCTGGCAAGGCTCCCACAGAGTCCCGAGGTGGGGGCGGCTTTGCATGTGTTGTGATTAGTCACAGACTGGATTCTAACTGCCTGGGTTCAGATCTCAGCTCTGCCCCATGCCCGGGTCACTGATCTGGTTCGTGTCTCTGCCCAATGCCAGGGTCACCAACCTGTTCTGCGTCCGTGCCCACAGCCGGCAGATAGCTATCGCCCCCACTGGTAGGGCTGGCGTGAGAGCTGAATGAGCGCCTTTGTGCTCAGGCCAGAGTGTCAGTCATGGCCATTCCTGTCTCTTTGTCATTTGGAGATGTGCTCCTGCTTGCATTGAATTAACTCCATGTATGCATCTTCCTCCCCGCGGTGTCAGTTTCAGCCCCCACCCCAGTCAGCCCAGATGTGGACCTCAATTCTTTATGCTCCATTAAAAAAAAACAAACTCTGGTTTCACCCCTAAAACAAAGAGGGCTGGGCACACAAAGTCTCTGTGGGGAGCAACGTTTTCAAAGGATGGAAGAGGAAGGGATTTATATATTTCAGAAAAGCCACATGTAAAAGCCCATCTTTTTATCCATTCCCAGAAGCCCTCAGCCATTCCCGCCCTCTGTGCTTCCTCCTCCTGGCACATTGTTTTCTTATTTTCCCCTCTGCTCCCTCTCTTGGCCATCTCCCGGTTCCACTTGTCCCCAGCAGAACAGTGTAGCAATCCCCTGCTTCCTTGTCTCGTGTCAAACCAAACCCTCTGGATGTTCAATCCCTCCCAGGGCCTTATCAGGGTAGTTTCCTGGACAGTGACGCTGGATTTTCTGAGAGGGGCTGGGGTATTGGGTGGTTGTATCAGTTAGGATTCAACAAGGAACAGGGAGAGTCCTGGGACTCTTTTTAATGTAGGACACAATTGTTGGTGGTGGAAGGGTAGCAGAGCCTTGGGGCTCTTTCGGTAGGTAATACAGTTAAATAGTGCACGCAGGCAAGAGTCTCTGTCTCGGGGCCCCTCTTTGTAGGCCTGGCTTCCCCGTACTGCAGTCATGGGCCCCCATCATTTGCTCTGAGCATCTTTGTCCTTGTTAAATATTTGTCTGGTCACCATCAGTCTAGGTGAGGGGCTCACCCGGGGACGGCAGAAGCAAATGGGAAAGAGAGTTAGACTTAAGGCCAAGGGGCCACTCTTGTTCCAGGAAAGGATGTGCTCTGACCTGGCTGGCTTCTGGCAAGGCAGTGCTCTCTTTCGGACCGGCATGTGATGGGTTGCAGGCACATTGACTCTGTCTTTCTACTGACGGGGAAACTGGGTTCCAAGGGAAGCAGAGCTCTGCCCATACTTAGAGAGCAAATGGGGACCAGAGCTGGGTGTCTGGGAGCCAGCCCAGCCTCAGCCAACAGCTCAACAGTAAGGAAGGTTCTAGAAGAGCAGAGAGGACGAAGGTGCCCCTGAACCCACTGGAGGGCGACCACAGAAGCTGACGGGTTCAGCAGGACACAGCAGAGCCGGAAGAAGCCTTGAAAGGACTGACCAAGTAACAAGGGATCCACATCTGAATAGTTAGGGACATGATGTCCCTACTTTTGTGGCAGTGAAGGTGAGAGATAATTAACGTGGGAAGAATGACTGTCAGGGTAGCTGTGGGAGAGGAGGGGCTGATCTGTTCTCAAAATAAACCTGGTGGCACATGTGCCTGTCATCCCAGAGCTTCAGAGGATAGGCAAGTGGTTCATGAATTCAAGGACAGCCTGGGCTACAGATCCAGCCCTGTGGCTACAATGAATAAGAACCAAACATAAAACAAACCTTCAGTGAGAGCCTAGTCCCTTGCCCACTGACCTCCTTGCCACAAGGAAAGGAGTACATTCAATTGAAAGAGCCACTCCCCAGGTCAGCCTCCTTTTATCGAGTCCTTTGTTCGTTTTGCTGTTATATTAGAGACTCACTACATTAAAACCTTGCTATGTAGACCAGGCTGCCCTTGAAAGCACAGAAATATGCCTGCCTCAGCTTCCCGAGTACTCGAGACTCAGGCATTTGACACCATACGTACCTAGCTACCTGGTTCTTGGTAAAAAACAAACAACAACAATAAAACATCCAAAAACTAAATGAATGCCAGTCAACATTGGCAGAAGGGCACTGCCCTGAAGCCTTTGCAGTTTCCCCGGACTTAGGGGAAGACACGAGGACTGGCTTAGAGAAAGGGCTGGAGCTAAGATGGGGATGATGCCTGTGGAAGGGATGTGGCTTCCAGCTTGGCATGGTTTGGAGGCTTGATTCAAGCCTAGCTAAGAGCAACCTTCCACCAGGCCTTTCTCTATACCATCTTTCTAGGGCGCCACGGGAAGCGAGCAGAGACCTCTGCTTTCCTAGCTATGATGAGGTCAGAAGGAGGAAAAACCCAGTTTCAGACCAGAACTGAAGTCACCTGGAAATTTCCCTCAGTGGAGACAACACTCAGGGAAGGGAAGGGAACTCCTTGTCTCCCCAACTCCCAAGACACAGTGATATTTAAAAAAAAAAGGATCTTGGGGAATTAGCTTCTGACAAATACTAACAGACTAGAGTTTTGGTTCCCCACCCCCAGGCCCCCAGGGATCCCCCTCCTCCATCTCAGGTCCCTGTCCTGGTGCTGAGCACTCTCCTTGCTCCCTCCGGCTCTTCTGGGAACACGGTTTTTCATTTACAAGGCCACAATATCTGCACAGACAATCATCCCTATCCCTCCGCTTTCCTTGGGCAGCTTGCTACTGTTCGCTCGGCAGCCAGGGCATATTTAAAAAAGAGAAACTTTAAATTAACTTTGGGAGACTCAAAATGAAAGAAAACTAGCCCTCACCATTCTTGTAGGGAAGGAGAGGGCTCTGGTGGCTGCCCTTCAGCTCAACTAAAAAATAAGTCGGGGGAGTTCTTGATCTCAAACATGGGCCACTGGCCGGGAAGGGGAAGTGAGAGGGCAGTGTAAGGGCTCTGTAGGGTCACAGGGAAGCTACATTCTCCACTCGAGGGGGACTTCAATGTCCTGCTAGTTTCCTAAGCTAGAAGAAGGGGTAAGGAAGGAAGGGGAGAGGGAAGGAAGGGAGAAAAGAGGGAAGGAAGGAAGACAGGAAGGGGGAGGAGGGAAGGAGGGAGGGAAGGACGCTGTTAAGGCCGATCTCCCATGAAGTACCTTCCTGTGCTGGGACCTGTCCCAGGCTGTGTGGGCTGGGCTGGCGACAAAGACACTCCTCAGCTGTAGTGCTGGGACAGGGTGCTTCACCACACAGGGACAGAGCTTCAGGCCCTGCCCCCGGTTCCAGGCTCTTAGGAATAACTCTCTCCGAAGCTCATCTCTGGACATGCTATGATGCAGGACAGGTCAGCTGGCCCTGGCACAAGGGAACCTTCCTTCCCAGGAGAGCGACAGCTGGACGGCCAGGCTAGGTCTGCTGTGGGTGGGAACAAACGTTTCTTCTTCTTTCCTTGCCTGTGGTGGGATTGGGGTGTGAGGGGGGCAGCTTTGGAGGTACAGGTTTGGAGAAAGGTATCAAAGAAGCTTCCAGGCCTGTTGACTCCTGTCTGTCTCCAGTCTATCCTAGGTGAGAACTGGGCCTCCTGAGGTCCTTAGTGTCCTACTTGGTCCTCAGTCCTTGCTCCATGACTGAAGTCTGCTGTTTGGGTAAGCCCACACATACCACACACATATATGCATGCCAGAAAACCACTGGAACCATCCTAGAGGGTACGGGATGCACTGTGGCTTTTCCTCCTCCCGGTCACTTGGTAGCCCAGACACTTGCAGTTGTCCCTGTTCTGTTGCACAGATGGACAGGGCTTCCCTGGACAGATAGCATCGACTCTGAGCATAGTCATGAGTACCTGGCTTGACCCTCGGGGGGTTTTGGATAATGCTGGGGCTTGAGAGTTACAGGACCACTCCTGTTAAGATGGCTGGACACTTAAATAGCCAGAAGCAAGCCCGTCAGTGTGTCTGATCTGCGTGGCATTGGCTGGACTGAGCCATGCCGGTTACAGACATGTTAAGTACCTAGAGCGCTTGGCCCACAGAAGGTGTAAAACCATTAGAAACCGGTTATAAGAGCCGGGACCAGAGGGATGCGGTGAGGATGGCACAGCCTGGGGATTTTAACTGAGATTTCCCTCTGGTCCAGGCTCTGGATTTCAGTGTGTGTGAGCCTGAGACAAGGAAGAAGACTGGGGCAAAATGAAGAGTTGTGATCTCCCCTGTGGAGATCAGGAACACCACCCTGGTGGCTCCCACCCCTACCCTAAGAGAGGGTTAAATCCTGTCTGCCTGGCCCTGTGTCCTTATCGAGGGGAAGAGGCAACTTCATCTTCAATTTCATCCCCCATTTGATTTGATTATTTAAAAAATGTTTTTTAGACAGGGTCTCCGTATATAATCCTGACTGACTTGGAACTCACTATGTAGACCAGGTAGGCCTCAAACTCTCAGAAATCTGCCTACCCCTGCCTTTCAAGTGCTGGAATCAATATTGTGTGACACCATGCCTGGCTTTATTTATTTATTTACTTATTTATTTATATTAAATTGAGGCAGGGTCTCATGTTCCAAGCTAGTCTTGAACTCTACATAGGCAAGGATGACCTTGAACTACTGATCCTCCGGCCTGTGCCTCCTAAGTGCTAGGATCAGAAGACAAATGGCCATGTTGGGATTCATGGGAGGTTGGTGTTGCAGGCGTTATTAAGGTTCAGAGTTCAAGGAGAAAGCCCAGGTCTCCACTCCACTAGACAAGCACTCTACCAGCTGAGCCATGCCCCCAGCCCACCCTTACGAAGTAAATGCAGCTGCCTGTCATAGACAGCGTACATTGACCTATCCCCTCAGAAGGCAAATGAAGATATCTGATTAACCAGGAACTTTCCAGAAACTACTAAGTTGGGATTAAGTGAAAAGAGACAGTTCTCTGAAGTCAACACACCCGCAGATGCTGGTGAGCGATGAATTGGCTGGAGGTAGGTTTACCAGGGCATCTGTACCCCCAGATCTGCTCATTTCTTTACTCCTCCTTCCCAGATCTCCTTTCCGTGGCTCCGTCATGTGAACCCAGGGGCTCTTCAGCTAGCTTTTCCAGACTGGGATTCCAGAACTTGGGAGTCCCAATTAAGCTTCATCCTAGATGATTTTGTATGCACTGACCATGGAAGCCTCTTGGGGTCATGGGCAGTGCCCGGCAACGGTGATATTGCAGGGAAAGGATGGCAGAGGCATCTGGGAGAGAGTGCTGTGCTGGGAAGACAAGCAGCTCCCCTTGGGGGCAGCAAGGAGCTGGGGCTGGAGGTGGGAGAAGCCCAGGGGACGGGACTGAGTAGACTTATTTGTGAATCCATCAGAGAACAATCGATGCCTTCAACCATTCTCTTTATTTCCACTCGACTTTACACCTTAGGCATTTTCCCTTAAAATCAAATGAGATTTGGAAAAGATTTTTAATGATTATATATCAGTCCATCATATCAATTCACCATAATCCGTTTAACAAATCCCCCAGAGTTGAGGGTCTAAGTAAATTGTTTACATCTTTGGACTGTTATTTATTTATTTGATTTATTTATATTATTTATTGTTATTCTATATTACCTCCTTGGAAATAAAATCTATGCATATCTCTAATTATATTCTTAGGAAAAAATGCCGTAAATGGAATTGTCTTGTCTAGGCTGTGAGTATCTTAAAGCTTTGGATCCGTCTAAATAAAAGGCCTTGCAAGATGCCTATGACAAGGCTTCCTCCCATTGTAGAGTGAAGTTTCTTTGCCTCTGAACCTTTGCCAGCCGTAAGCACTATGATTTTTAAAGAAACAAAACTTGGTTAAAATGACAGGCAAAATATACATCTCACTGTTTTAATTTTAATTTCTTTTATTACTAGTGGTGTTGAATTTTCCCCCATCTATTTATTGCCTATCCATAGTTTCCTGCTATAAATTTCTTATTTATGCCCCTTGCTTTTTTTTTTCTTGTGGGCTTCTCAGGTCTCTTTATTGGTTTGTTAGTTACTCACCTTGCCTTTCGTACATGTTACAAACTCCTGCCTGTTTGATTTTTAATTGTGTTCATGAGAGTTTTATTGACACAATGTTTGGGTTTTTTTTATGTTTTAGCTTTGCTGTTGTCTCCTTCATGCCTTATTAAAATAAGCAAACAAACAAATAAATAAACGCAGTGCATAGAAACACCTGCCTCCTTCACAGCCAGACAAATATTCGCCCATGTTTTTAATCTAGTTCTAAAATTTAGTCATTTGAATTTCCTCATCCCTCTGGCATTTATCTTGGTGAAGGCCAGTTGAAGATCAAATTATTTTCCCTCTTTAAACAAGCGATTATTTTTTCCAAACATCATGTGTTCAGTTCTTATTCTTTCCCCAACTGTCTGAAAGTGTACCTCAAGACTCAATGAACTTGTTGGCTTTTGCTGCGATTTTGGGGTGCTGTGGGTTGAACTCCAGCAGGTGCTGGCCCACTGTGCTTCCTTCCTAGGTCATGACTGGACTGTTTTAGGGGCTGACGTGTGTTTTCAGACTCTTTGATAGGCTCGCCTGGGTTCTAATAAGCTTCTCTTTTCACAGGTTCTGTACAGTAGACTCAAGCAATGTGGCTTGACTGTGACGGGCAGGTGTGCCTGTGCTGAGCACAGACTTTTGGCCATTGCTCACTAAGCAGTGTAGCATCACGACCCTCCACACAGCGTTAACAAGGCAGTCGTGCTAAGTGGTGGAGCTTGGACTTAAAGTATGTGATTAGGTTACCTGGAACCACCATGCCAATTAATAACATAACGGGCTTACATTTGGTGTCTGAGAGATGTCCTTGAAGCCACTTGCCCCAGAACGACAGCTATATCTGACTACTCCTGAACTAGAATACAGTTAAATGGTTTTACCTTTTTTTTATTGATTTTTATTGAGCTCTACATTTTTCTCTGCTCCCTTCCCTGCCTCTCCCCTCCCCATTCAAACCTCCCCCAAAGGGTTTTGCTTTTAAACCTAAGGCCAGAGTCTTTGTTTTTCAATAGGGAAATCTAAAGCAGTGGTATTTGTTATAAAACTGATCTTGTAATTTTGCATTCTTATCATGTTGCATCTATTTTTTCTTTATTTTTTTTCTGTTTTCCTTCTGTTGTTATTTGTTTGGGTGTTTTGGAAACAGGGTCTCTCTCTGTAGCCCAGGCTGACCTTGAATTTGCCGCGGTCCTCTGGCCTCTGTCTCTAAGTGCCTGGACTGCAAGTGTGAGTCCCTATGCCCAGCTGTCTTGACTTGTTTTTCTCAGTGTTGTGTCCCCAGAACTCAGTGGCCAGCCAACCTAGCCTGCTCGGTGTGCTCTCCAGGAAGACAATGTAGATGTCATCCTGAGGAACAACAATGAGATTGGCCTGTGGTCTTGTGCTGGCTAGTTTATGTCAATTTGACACAAGCTAGAGTCATTGGAGAAGAGAGAACCTCAATTGAGAAAATGCCCCCATGATTCCTGTCCTGCTGATTGAGTTCCTGTCTTGACTTTCCCTTGACGATAGATAGACTGTGATGTGGAAGTGTAAGCGAAATAAACCCTCCCCTCTCAGGTTGCTTTGGCCATGGTGTTTCATCACAGCAATAGTAACCCTAAGAGAGGCCTCGACACACATATGCTCTCACGCACGAAAGCACACACAAGTGAACCCAAGTAAACACAAACATGTTCCCACACACAAGTCTACAGAAGCACACTAAGAAAAGCCAGAGGTCTACCACTGAGCAGACATGCTTCTCTGGAAGGTCAAAATCACAAAAGTCACTGAAGACAGGCTCCATCACTCTGTGTGCAAACTGAAACTATCTGAGATGAAAGTAAGATAAAGGAACAAAGCTGAAGGGTGTAACAGTCAGAATAAGCCCTGGGATGAATTTAAGGGAAAAATGAAATCACCATCCATACAAAAATAGGGATCGGGAATTCACAGTCAGGGAAATAAACAAGAAAGACACATAGGAGCCCAAAAGTGCCCGCTCTCTGCTTGCTGGGCTTCTGCTGGTTGCTGTTACGATGGGCAAGTTCATGAAACCTGGAGAGTGACTGGATGCTACTTCCAAAGCAAAGCCATTATCATGACGAACATTGATGACAGCACCTCAGACAGACCCCATATCTATGTTCTGGTGGCCGGCACTGATCACTATCTTGGAAAATTATAGCTACCATGGCCAAGAGGAAAATTTTCAAAAGGTCCAAGACTAAGCCTTTTTAAAACTTTATGCCACAATAGCCTCATGCCCACAAGGTTCTCTCTGGATATCCTCTGGGGCAGACAGAACTGTTGTCACCTCACGCCTACCAGGTTCTCTCTGGACATCCTCTGGGGCAGACAGAACTGTTGTCATCAGGGCACCTTCAGAGGCCCAGCTCTTAAGCGCAAGGCCAGATGAAGGCCAAGGGTCAAGTTTGAGAAGCCATAATAAGAACGTCAAGAGCAAATGGTTCTTCTGGAAACTTTGGTTTTAGGTGTGTTTTTGTTCCCATTATTAAACATTGAAAAAAAAGGGGAGAAGTACATTTAGATGTATTTATTTTGTAATTTTTAATTACATGTATGTATGTGTGGCTCTTGTCTGTGTGTGGCAGTGCACACATGAGCGCAGATGCCTATAGAGGCCATCCATGTCTGATCTCCCTGCAGCCAGGGTGACATGCAGCTGCTGAGTCCCTTGATTTGGGGATCGAGAACCAAGCTCAGGTCCTCTGCAAGGGCTGTACACGCTATCGCTCCAGCCCCAAACAATACATTTTAAACTTTCTAATAGCGAGGGCTATATCAAGAAAGCTGACAGTGAGATAATTTTCACTTGTTTGGTCAGGGAACTTCAAGTAGTGGTGGGGAAGGAGGTGGGTGCTCACAGCACAGGTGTTATCAAAGGCTTTTGGGCAGAATCCATAAAAGTAAATAACACACATGCCCTCTGACCCTGCTTGGCATTTACCCTCCAAGGACATCTTTCATGGGTGCAAAAGAAGCCGATATAAAGATGTTGCTTTTATCCTGGGGTGATAAGAAAGCTGTAAAAGTTCTTTATTAGCTTTCTGTAGAGGGGCAATCAAATAAAGCTGGGGCCTCGCCACATCATGGGTACTTACGGTAATTGTGCCACTAAGCTGAATCTAAGTATGGTGAAGCTGGTGGATTCCTTGAGTTCAAGGACATTAAATAAAGGACATAGGGATGACACATAGCCTGGCCAACTGAGTTCAGTTTTCAGAACCCATGTAAGGATGGGAGGAGAGAACCAATCCCACAGAGTTGTTCTCTGACCCCTCACATGCAATTAAAAAAAGAGACATAGGATAAAAAGAAGTAAATTATTTAGTTATCAGACCATTAGAAAATCTGATATGGTGCTATCAGCATCCTTTTATTAATACACTTAATATTAAGATCTAGCTGCCGGTCTACTAACAACCAAAAGTTTGAGGGTAACCGGAAGCAGTGGTTTGAGATGCCTGCCATAGCTGAGGTGAGATTTGATTGGGGACAAGGTATGAATTCTACTGCTATGTTTTTGCCTGCCATCGTGCTGCTGTGGCAGAGAATCACAGACTTGGGCTTGAATGTAAGCAGAGACTGCACATCGGTTTCCCAGCCGCCCAGACCCGAATAATCACACAGAAACTATATTAATTACAACACTGTTTGACCTATTTGCTCAGGCTTCTTATTAACTAATTATTATTATTATTAACTTATTAACTAATTAACCCATTTCTATTAATCTATGTATCACTATGAGGCTGTGGTCTACCAGTAAAGGTTCTAGGTGTCTCCTTGACTACCCCTACTCTTTCTATATATCCCTTCCAGCCTGGCTATATTCTACCCTGCTATAGGCCAAAGTAGCTTTATTCGTTAACCAATAAAAGCAACACATATACGGAAAGACATCCCATATCACTTGAGGGGTTAGAAGTCAAAACCAGCATGAAGGGTTAACATCAAAGTGTCTGCGGGCCTGCGTTTCTTTTGGAGCCCCAGGGGGGTCCTTCCTTGTTTCTTCTACCGGCCAGGGCCTGCAGGCATTCTGCAGCTCATGGCCCCTCGTGACCTGGGCCTCTGCCTTCATCATCATAACTTCTTCTCAGACCTTAGATCCCCTGCCTCCTTTTGTAAGGTCCTTGGTGATCACACTGGGCCTCTGGGTCATCCAGGATCATCTCTCCATCTCAGTACTCTTGATTTAATCACATCTACAAGTACTGTAGGTCTTACTGGGTCTCATATACCCAGATCGATGCAGCCCTGGGTCTCACTGGAGGTCATGGCCACATTCATAACCAAGGGAAACAGCACATCTGTTAGAGTTGGTAAAAATCAAGTTCCATAAACAGAGAATTCTCAACGGAAGAATCTCAAATGGCAGAGAAACACTTTAAAAAAAATGTTCACAGGGCTGGGCACCATGCCCTCTTTTAAGGAAGCAGCGGGGGGGGGGAGGAGCGGGAGGGGACTGGGAGAAGGGGAGGAAATGTAAATTCTTTTTTTTAAGGGAAAAAAATAAAAGAATATGGGAAAAATGTTCAATATTCTCAGCTATCAGGGACATGCAAATCAAAACGACTCTGAGATTCTATCTTACACCTGTCAGAATGGCTAAGATCAATAACACAAGTGACAGCTCGTGCTGGAGAGGATGTGGAGCAAGGGGAATACTCCACTGCTGGTGGGAGTGCACTTGTGCAGCCAACTTTGGAAATCAATATGGCAGTTTCTCAGAGAATTGGGAATCAATCTACCTCAAGACACAGCTATACCACTCTTGGGCATATACCCAAATGATGCTGAATCATACCACAAGGACACTTACTCAACTGCGCTCATAACAGCTTTGTTTGTAATAGCCAGAACCTGGAAATAACCTAGATGCTCCTCAACCAAGGAATGGACAAAGAAAATGTGGTAACTTTACACAATGGAGTATTACTCAGCTGTTAAAAACAATGACATCAGGAAATTTGAAAGCAAATGGATGGAACTAGAAAAAAAATCATCCCGAGTGAGGTAACCCAGACCCAGAATGACAGACATGATATATACTCATTTGTAAGTGGATATTAGCTGGACCATGTTACTATCCACAGACCCAGAGAGGTCAGGAAACAAGGGGGAAGTAACGGGGAGACATCTCCCTGAGAAGGGGAAATAGAGGAGATCTCCTGGCTGTACTGGGGGCAGGTGATGATGAGAACTTGAGGGATTGCGTGGGAAGTGGGTAGAGGGGAAGAGCACTATGAGAGATGACTGGAAAGCGGGTGGGGGGCATTTCTAGATCAGGTAGAAATCTGATGCAAGGGAAACTCCCATGAATCTACAAGGATGACCCAGCTAAGACTCCTAGCAATAGTGGATACATAGCCTAAACTGGCCATCCAGACTGGTGACTAACCCAATAATCATCAGAGAGCCTTCATCTAGTAACTGATGGAAACAGATGAAGATCCACAGCCAAACAGTAGGCCAAGCTCAGGGGATCCTGCTGAAGAGAGGGAGGAAGGATTGTAGGAGCCAGAGGGGTGAAGGACACAACAAGAAAACCCACAGAAACAACTAGCCTGGCTCATAGGAACTCACAGAGTCTGAACCAACAGAGAGCCTGCATGGGACTGACCGAGGCATCTGCATATATGTGACAGTTGTGTAGCTTGATCTACTTTTGGGACTCCTAACAATGGGAGCAGGGGCTGTCCCTAACACTTTGACTGGCACTTGGGAACCTATTCCTCATACTGGATTGACTTGGCCATCCTTAATACCCAACTGCAAAATCCCATAATGGAGACTTTGATACTATCGTGAAGTTATACAACACTTTAATCTCAGACCCACCTTGAAGCTCTCACTCTGTCTTTCAGTGTCTGTGACTCTGGATAGAGGCTGACACACTATGTGACCAACTAGGTGACACACATGTCCTGCCCTTCCCACCTTTGGCCTCCACGGCAGCGTGTTCATTCTGTCACCAGCGTGTGACAGAGCTACAGACGATATTTGCTCCTGTGTGTTGTGGAATACTATTTTAACTATGTAAAGATGTATACATTGTTTATGTTGCATTTGTTTAACTCTGTAAAGGTGTGTTACATTAGTTTATGCTGCACTTGTTTAATTATGTAAAGATGTGTTGCCTTTATTTCACCTTGCCTGACTGGTTTAATAAAAAGCTGAACAGCCAATAGCTAGGCAGGAGAGGGATAGGTGGGGCTGGGCAGAGAGAATAAGTGGGAGGAGAAATCTAGAGAAGGGAGAGAAGAGAACTAGGGAGAAAGAGGGCAGAAGCCAGGTAGCTGTCAGCCAGACATGGAGACAGCAGGAAAGAAAGAAAGAGAGAAAGGAAGGAAGGAAGGAAGGAAGGAAGGAAGGAAGGAAGGAAGGAAGGAAGGTAAAAAGTCTAGAGGTATAACGTAGATAAAAACATTAAAATAAGAGCAAACTAAGACTGAGTATTCATAACTAAAAATAAGTCTCCATGTCATGATTTGGGAGCTTGCTGGTAGCCCAAAAGAAAGCCCGGTACACCCGTGAATGAACATGGCAATGTCCCAGCAGAGATTTGTTTACGAAGCAAGTAGTGAGCTGATTTGATCTCTGACTCCTAGTTTGCCAAGTCCTTTTCAGAGCACCACTTTCTGCTAAACATATAGCATTGGCCACGTACATAATCTAAAATGCTCCGGTGCCCCCTGTAAAAGGGGGGGCAAAGGAAACAGATGAAATCAACAGATTTAATCAGAGTCAATATATTCAGAACATTATCATTTCAACATATAACTGACATGGAAATGACAGGTGCTTAGTCAGTGGCTGTTCTTTGAGGCAGTTTCTTTGAAGCAACCATTGCTTTTTTTCTACTAAAAATTTAAATGGGGGGTGGCTGGAGCGATGGCTCAGTAGTTACTTGCAGAGGACCCGAATTCAATTGTCAACGCCCACAACGCTCACAACTGCTGTAACTTCAGTTCCAGAGGATGACTCTGACTTCCTCAGACAAGTATACACACACACACACACACACACACACACACACACACACACACACACACAGAGACCACACACACATACAGAAACCACAGAGAGAGAGACCACACACAGAGAGAAAGAGAGCTTGCGCTCGTACAGAGACCACACACACACACACACACACACACACACACAAATATGTTTTAAAATTAAATTTGGGAGCAAGGATATAGCTCAGTGGTGGACTTGGACTTGTTCTTAGCATGTGTGGGGCCCCCCGAAAAGAAGAGAAACCTGGGGTGTATTTAAACCTTGATATTATAGTTTTCAGTACTTTCTGAGAGAGAGAAATAAAGAGAAAGACAAAAAAATAAGTCAAAGCAAAATTGAAGGCCACTCTGAAAAATGTCTTCTACTTCCTTCAGGAAGTGGTTTTCATAAAGAGCCCTTCTCGGATGCAGCAACATGGCCACCGTTTTGTATCCCAGCACCGGAAATGTATGTGACTGGATTTCCCATCTCTGGGTTTGAGGTTATATCTTTGAGACATGTTTTTGCTAAGTCCCCAGACTAGCCTCAAATTCACTCTCCTCCTGCTAAGTTTAGAGTGCCAGGATTACAGCTAAGTACCACCATGCCTGATTTTTTTTTTCCTTCCCAGGTTTGAATGAAAGGAATTTCTATTTAGAGCAGGTGTTTAGCCATAATCAAAGTGGGTGTTATTCAGTGGGTCTGGTGGCCATTGTTCTACCTGATTTCAAACAAGGACACTAGTGATCCACCCTGCTTTTCACATCATTCTTGGCCATAGCTTGGCCGGCTAGCATCTCTGTAGACCGTGTTAGCACAAGGAACATGAGGGGATTTTGTCGAGGTACCCAGGGGGCAGTTCACAGCCTAGGGAAATCTGGTGGAAGAAACAACCCGTGTCTTTTGAGATCCTGGAGAAGAAACACTACTCTAGAAAAAGGGCTAGGCCTCCAGATGTTGAGCCAGCTGTGCTGACCAGAACAGAGGAGCTAAGACTGAAGAAGTCAAACAGGACTGTTCTATACCCTCAATTGCCCAGAAGTGAGGCTAGGAATGTATTAGAGGTGGGAAGAGTGGGTGATCTATCCTGGTTTGCCAGCCCCAGAGATCCCACTCTGCCAATTTCTTTCTTACCCCAAGTCTTCTTGCCTTTTCCTATCACCCAGCTCAGGCCCTCACAGGCTGAGTGCACCTGAGGAAACAGCAGAGCTATGGACAAGGAGGATGCACCATTCTGTAGAGACAATGGACCCAAAGGAAGTTGTTGGGGTTGGCTGGTGTCCTTGGCTTCTTCCCCCTCATTCCTGAAATTATCTCTGGGCAATCAGTAACTTCCTGCCACCGCAGGTCTGTGCAGCACAGGCAGGCACCCTGCTGGTCTCCTCGAGCCAACCTTTTTGGGGAGGAGGCCATAGGGCGGCGGCAGCACCAGGGTCACGGCAGGACCAGAGTAGAGCCCGAATCACCCTACTGGAAACACTACAAGTCTCTTCCCAGGTACAACCTCGTTGGCATTCCCTGCAAGCCTTTCGACTTGGCCTGATTGGTGTTTGATCTTGGCAAAGTCCTTTCTCCTAGTTCCCGGCTTTCCCTTCTCTGCTATCCTGGAAAGTGACCAAGGCTGGGAGGAGAAATAAGTATCGGAGTAGTAGAAGGGAGGGTCCCTTTCCTCTCTGTGCCTCTCTCTGTTGGGCCTGGGATGAGTCGGACTGACCTCTGCCTTGTGGAGCCAGCAGAAACCAGGCAGGAGGCCCACCCAAGGTCATGGTCTTGTGTGTTCTGGGATTGCATACCAGGGAGGCCCAGCTCACGGCGGCTGAAGGGTGCTCTTTGGAGCTTCTTTTACTGTCCCCCAGCCGCCAATAACCTTTTTCACCAACCCAGGGGGCACAGGGTAGAACAGTGAAGGGTGAGTGGAAATTGGAAAAGGGTGTAGAGAGGACGGGTGTAGAGGGCCATGCTTTCCAGAGGCTCCCTTGGTGGCCTCTGTCTGGCTGGAAGGAGCTGGCACCTCTAGCAGAGTCAGGAGGTAAGGTGGTATAGCTGCCTAAAGAAGGGGCTCGAGACACCATCAGAGGGTGTGTTCAGAGCAAATGCTTGGAGGTGTATGGGGCTCTTGTACTAGAATACGATGGTGGGTCATCCAGCTTATGATAATTACTACTTCCAGGTCATGTGGTCTCCCTCTGTAGTATGTGCTGGAAGCAGGGTCATGCTGATGACAGAGGCTACTGGGGAGGCATCCTAGGGTTTCTGCTGCTGTGATGAAAACCATGGCCAAAAAGCAAGCGGGGGAGGCAACGGTTTATTTGGCTTACACTTCTATATCACTGTTCATCATCAAAGGAAGTCAGGGCAGGAACCTGGAGGCAGGAGCTGATACAGAGGGCGTGGAGGGATGCTGCTTACTGGTTTGCTTCCCCTGGCTTGCTCAGCCTACTTTCTTACAGAACCCAGGACCACCAGCCCATAGTGGCACCACCCACAATGGGCTTGCCCTCCCACACCAGTAACTAATTAGGAAAATGGCCTACAGATGGATCTTATAGAAGCATTTTCTCAATTAAGCATCCCTCCTTTCAGATCACTCTAGTTTGTGTGTTAAGTTGACATAAGACCAGCCAGCACAGGAGACATGAGACACAAGGAAAGATCCCCTTGTTCTATCTGGGGAGGAAAGATCTGCAGAGGGCCATGGTCTAAGTTCCCTGAAGAGGCCGTGCCATAGCCATCTTTGGCATTTTCTTCAGGATATTTCCGCAAGTGAAATTGCTGTGTCAGAAGAGAGGCATCAGCTACCATCTTTTGTGCTGTAGTGATAGAAGCCCCTCAAGTCAGCTTTCCAAAGCAATACATGTGATGGGGGCCACCACAGGCTCATTGTGCTTAGTGCTGCACCAAAGATGGTGCTGGTCCTCCTCAGGGTCAGTTCCAGCCATCTCTCCATCAACCCCTCAGTGGCTGGGGACCCCACAGCTTACTTATTCTAGGCAGGGTCATGAATCTGCCACACAGGCCTTGGAAGCCATGGCCTGCCACTGGCCACTGGGCACCTCAGATAGAGAGCGAATGCAAGGGGCCAAGCTCTATATTGGTCCGGACGACCAAACAGTGATCCCACTGTGGCTGTCTCCAATTACTTCTGCTCTCTACAGGAGAGCACAGCGCCGAGAGAATGGACAATGCATTTGGGAGGTCACAGCATCAAGGGTTCCCACTGAGGCCACCTGGAAGATCCTTGGAAAAGAGAAGGAGCCTTGAAACAGGAAGGGTGACTGGGACCATAGGGAAAGACTCAGAGGTGGATGCTTGTGGTGGTTTAAAAGCAAGTGGTCCCCATAGGGAGTGGCCCTATTAGGAGGTGTGGCCTTGGTGGAGTAGGTGTGGCCTTGTTGGAGGAAGTGTGTCTCTGTGGGAATGGGCTTTGAGGTCTCCCATGTTCAAGCTACACCTAGTGTCACAGTTCACTTCCTGTTGCCTGCAGATCAAGATGTAGGACTCTCAGCTCTTTCTCCAGCACCATGTCTGCCTGCACACTGCCATGTCCCACCATGATGACAATGGACTAAACCTCTGAAACTGTAAGTTAACTCCAATTAAATGCTTTCCTTTATAAAGAGTTGCTGTGGTCATGGTGTCTCTTCACAGCAATAGAAACCCGTAGACAATATTCTTGACATGAGGTGGCTGAGGGAGTGGAGAGCACTTGCTTACTTTCTGTTCACAGATAGACATGAGGTTGAGCATCTCCATGTAGATGGACAATAAGAGGGGGTGGTGTTTATGAAGCCTAAGGAGTTGGTTAAGAAGAATTATTTCTGGAGAGATGGCTCAGCAGTTAAGAGCACCGGCTGCTCTTCCAGAGGCCTGAGTTCAATTCTCAGCCACCACATGGCAGCTCACAACCATCTGTAATGAGATTTGGTGCCCTTTTCTGGCCTGCAGGCATACATACAGGCAAAACACTGTATGCTTAATAAATGAATAGTTTTTAAAAAAGAATTATAGGGAAGGAGAGCCCCTGGTTGGGAGAGTCTTAGACTTGATCTTAGGTGGTGAGAAACCAGTAGAGGGGCATGTGTGTCTTCCTCAAGGTGTGGTCAAGTAGCCGGGGCCACTCAGATGTGAAGGTTTTCACTTAGCAGATGGAGGGACCAGGTGACTCATGGCAAGTAGTTCAGGGCCACACCTCTCTTTTCCTGTGCCTTCTTCTCTTGGCTATCTTCTATTTCCCCCTCCCTTTTCTCTATTTCCCCTTCCCCTCTGTCTCCTAGGAGGATGGGAGCTGCCTTCCCAGAAATAGAAGTTGATGGGAAAGTTTTTATCCTTGGCACGAGAGACATTCGCTTCACTCCAGAAAACCCAGGGTAAAATAAATCTAATTAAATCTGTTACTGTTCACAGAGACTAGTTTTGTGGGCAATTGACCTGTTTTATTTATTATGTAAACCATCATGAAAACCAAGCTCCATATTATTTATGCTAATGGAGGGAATAGGTAATAAATCCCGAGTGAGGATGTGGGTAGACCAGATGGTGCTGGTGGCACTTTGATGGCTGCTTCCAGAGAAGCCCATCCCAGGAGTTATTCCCAACCCCGAGTGAAAGGCTGAGAAGTGTTGGGTGGGGGTGGGGTGGAGTCTGGGTGGGCAGCCTCACTCTCAGCAAATTGGAGAGAGCTAATGAGATGAGGGGACGTTTCTGGGTCGCCTCCTCCCTCTTGAGGAGGCTCCAGGCCTGTGTCACGCGCTTTGGAAAGATGGGACTGGAATTAGATAGCATGCTTCCAGTGTGCTGTGTCCCAGGCAAGACTGCCACCTACACCGAGGCACTGGATTCCCATGACAATCCTAAGAAGTAGGTCTGCTCTGTCTCTGGTTTATAGAAAACAGAGGCAGTGAGAACTGGGGCGTGTGAGCCTCAGGTCCCCTTTCAAGGCTCCAAGGACCTGGATAATGGCAGAGATGGTTTGGTGGATAAGAACACTTGCTGTGCAAGCATGACCTATGTTCAGATCCTCAGCATACATGTAGAGCTGGGCATGGCCATGGAGGCCTGTAACCCTAGCATTAGGCGGGTGATGGGGTGGGTGTGTGGGGTGGATAGAGGATGCACTTGTGTGAAGGAGGAGATAAGAGGATGGCTGGCTAATTAGCCTAGCTGGAAAATCATGAGTTC
>PVIU01002244.1:114383-178883 GCA_004026605.1 Ondatra zibethicus | reverse complement strand
TGTCCATCATCCCATGATTAGCTCTCCATGTGAGGTGTCCATCATCCCATGATTAGTTCTCCATGTGAGGTGCCCATCATCCCATGATTAGCTCTCCATGTGAGGTGTCCATCATCCCATGATTAGCTCTCCGTGTGAGGTGTCCATCACCTTGTGATTAGTCTGCTAGATCTGACAGCTGCACATTTACTGTCTAATACTTGTGGGCTCACTACATCCCTTGATAAAATTTATGGAAGATTTTAAAACATGAATACCAGCTGTATTTTTGAAGTGCCAAGTCACCACACAACATACTTACGCTTTTGGAAGTACTTTTTATTTAAATCTGTTGCTTTATTATTTAGCTCAGTAGTTTTCAAATTTTAGTGCACAATCTCACACATGGGGCCTTTTAATCTCTGATTGCTACATTTCTAGCTTACTATTCCTGGAGTGGAGCTCAATTTTTTTTCACTTCTATCAAAAATTTTCAGTGATGTTAATGATACTTGTCTGATCAATAATTTTGAGCACCATGGCATCCTTAGGTGGAATTTGTCTAGTCATACACCTAGAAAAAAAATCCACAGAGCTGATAACAGTAGGGTTTATGATGAAAAACTTTAAAAGAAATCACAAGATTCATATTTACCTGCAATATAAGTACCAGGGTTTTCAAAACACAGTTTATTTTTTTTGTGATGACAGAAAGCATGTTTCAGTTAATGACTGGTTAGGTGAGGTTAACCAAAGTCCCTGTGATAAATGATACTTGAGAAGCAAGCTTTCATCTGCTGTGTTCAACACAAAGGTCCAAGCGCTGAAGTCATAGTATGAAATGAAAACAAAAGGCGACACATTTCAGTAGTGACTATGTTAGAAACCTCCATCCTGGCAGGGAATGTGGCTCTGTTGCCTACACAATTCCCTTCTAGCTGAAGACTTGAGTATTTCCCCTGGTGCCATCTTAAGTGATAAATCATTTTGTAAGGGGGTTTGCATCACTCTAATAAAAGATACCAGATTAATCAAAATTTAATAATGTCCCTCAGCTACTGTGAATCTTTGTTCGACATTGTGCTTGATTATATTTTGAGTTCAAGTCTTAGACTCCAGTGATTCCTAACATTTCTTACTGATAGGGACAAGACAAATCATCAAAGTCTAAACATTTTTGACTCTAACATTTTTGAGACATATCTGCAAGTTCAAGGTACTTTCAACTCTGCATGTGTATCTGGAGAGAAAAAGTGAACAGAGAAATGGAACAGACATGCTTGGCTGGAGGGAGAAGGTGCTATCTCTCCAATTGTTCTTATTCCCTGCAGGAGAGATGTGAGGTTTGAATTTCAAATTAGTTTTACTATCTTAAGGCAAATATCTGCACTGTGTTCCTTGAGTGCCTAATGATACCTATCCCAGAGGCTGTGTGTGGTCTTACATATTTTCGCAGTGATCAACTGAGATGGTTATTTTTATCTCATTTTCACAGATAGGAAACTGGGCCTCTGTAGGCTAGTGATTGCCTTTAAAGAAATAGTAGAGAGGTCATTTGAGTCCTAATTTTCTTCCTTCAAATTCCATGCAACTGTCTTTTTTTCTGCCTACTCTTAAAATCTACCAAAAGCTCTATCTTTTCCCAAGATAGAAACAAGGAAGCTACACCATGGCTCTACACACCGTGAGCCACCTTTGCATCTCAGGGGCACTTCATCTTCTGTCATGGACCCTGCGAAGGGGCACTTCATCTTCATGTCATGGACCCTGTGAAGGGGGACTTCATCTTCATGTCATGGACTCTGCGAAGTCTTCAAGACTCAACACAATTTCAGTATTAGTATCTTCTCTTTGATCTCAGCTTTTACAAAACATGCAATAAAATATTTTATGTAAATACTAATGATATGATATATAAAATAATAGGAATTTAAATATTTTTATCAAGTTGTTGCTAAAAACTAAAAGAGAATTTTAAAATACATTTGAACTTCAAAATACAAGTTAGATCATTGAAACTTTAAAATTCAGGGAGACTTGAAAACATGAGATTTTTTTTAACTAAAACCCAATATCAAGTAATTCTGAAAAGAAAACCCAAAACAATTTCAATGAAAACTATAAGCCAGTCACTAGAAACATCTGCTACTAATAAATAAAATGGAATTTTCAAATGTATGAACATTGGAAAGGAAAGTAGTTATTGGTATTATTATTATTGATTTTGATTAATAATATGATTATTTACCAGTTAAGAAACTCACAATCACTCTCAGAATAAATAAAATAAGAGTATAGATGGCTGATAGGAAGGAAAAATATAAAATAAATAGACTTTCTCTAGCTTTGGCATAAACTTCTGAAAGTAGAAATAAAACAATGTTCATATTAACAACAAAATCTGTAAATTCCTGGGAATAAATCCAATAAAAAACCTAGTAACATCTATACAGCTAAAATTATAAGATATAACTCATGAACATATGTAGCATGATTAATAAAAACCCCAAGTTGGAAATTGGGGTTCAACCTGAAGGTCAGAAAAGCAAAATATCCAGCCACTGTATCTTACCTCTATTTCAGTCTGAAATGGTGGTCCTACTTCCAGGATCTCAGAATGAGACTGTATGTCCTTCTCCCATCTTATATTCCTCTCTAGTGCTGGGATTAAAAGTATGCACCACTACTGCCCAGTTTCTATGGCAAAGTAGCTTTGCTCCTGGGATTAAAGGTGTATGCCACCACTGCCTGGTCTGTAAGACTGATCAGTGTGGCTGTTTCACTGTCTGGACTTCAGGCAAGCTTTATTTAATAAAATACAAATGAAATATCACTACATTTCCCCATTTTGTCTAAAATTTTAAAAGGGAAAGCCTATAACTAATATTAGAAAAATTATATACAATAAGCACAATGACTATATATAATATATATAGGCAATAAGTAGATCAACAATATCCAGTCAATTTGCATTTGAAAAATTTAGAGAAAATACTTCATGTCTATCCTATTTTGGTGAGACCAAAGTCTTCTACCTAATTTACTTTCTATCATAACTTGCTTTCCATATCTGGTAAACTATAACTATCTAATCTTCAACTCCCACAGACACCCAAGAAGGAATTAATATTAACTGAGCAAGAAGGAAGTGCAAATGACTTCTCAAAAATGTGAGAAAAGACATAAACAGCTGGCTGCCTGGACAGTCAATGTTGTGGAATCTCCTTTGGCCTACAGGCCTAGCATTTCTGACAGAGTTTTCTGTTAAGCAGGATATTCCAAAGTGGTGTCCCTTCTTGTTTTGACAATGTTTGGCAGTCACTTTCTTTTGTGTCCTGTTTGTCTAATTAGGACAGCATACTGTCAGCAGTCAAGGCAGGGGCACTTTTTTTTTTGCCTAGCAGTTTACTTTTGTCATAAAGAAAATAAACTCCATGTTGAGTTTCTTCAATGCCCATTATCTTTTCTGAAGTAGATTGGTGCTGCCAGGAGCAGACATGTCTCATTGTCATAATAAAGAAAAACCTAGGTTGATAAAAAAACATCTTAAATGTTATATTCTGTAGATCTCTGAAGTGTTTGAAGATGACCTGTCTATCTAAAATATATCTTTCTTGGACCTTTAAAGTCACACCTAATATGACTACAAGTATGATTATAATAGGTGACTATTTACTAACCTATATCTCATTATCCTTAGCAGGTGGTAATAATAGCTTTCAAGGACTAGAAATTTGCATTGCATTGTTAAATGAGTTGTATAGTAGAAATGTATGTACAGAATGTTTTTTCAAAATCTCAATATACAAAATTTGTATACAGTATACAAAAGTCCAATCCAATGTAAAACATTTAAAACTCGTGGTTGCTTTTTAAAAGTAGATTCAATAATCTACCCTTTTATTCTATCATATCTATATCTCCCTTTTTTGTTTTCAAAATAAGAACCTTGAACCTAATTTCTTTTGTTTAGTTTTTTTCCTGACCATTAGCAATAATAACTTGCAACTAACACACTAAACAAAGACAAATGTCCATAATCCATTTTTGAAGAATGTAGGCATAGTTTTCTAGGCAACTTCCTGCTGATTGGAGGTGCTGATAATCTTATAGGGACTCAAAGAAAATTTAGGATTATGGTCAAGTCCTGACTGGAATATTCTGTGATTCTGAATCATCTCAGCCAGCAGTCTTGAAGCTGTTTTGGATGTAGAACTCAGAGGAAACTGCAACAGAGGTGCTCTGAAATGTTGGAACATCTGGGCCATGCACTTGTATCAGAGATTTCT
Source organism: Ondatra zibethicus (assembly GCA_004026605.1). Taxonomy (NCBI): domain Eukaryota; kingdom Metazoa; phylum Chordata; class Mammalia; order Rodentia; family Cricetidae; genus Ondatra; species Ondatra zibethicus. The sequence goes on along the minus strand of PVIU01002244.1, from coordinate 174,615 downwards.
CAGGGACTCGTCCTTGATCAAATCTGATTTTTCTTAACCTAGAATGAATTCACTGCCTCTTATTTTCTGTGGAAGCAAAAGCAACACCTCTTCTCCAAAGTAATATATATTTTGAGTTAAATTTTGACATCAAGCTATTGTCAAAGTATAGAGGTTGGATTAATCCAACAACATTTATAATCAAATGTCTTTTAGCAGTTGTTGCTCTTTCCTCAGCATTCAAACAGCTCAAAGATAACACAATAACATACAGTAACCATATTCTCTCTCTGTATTTTCCATCTTTTCTTTACTTTTTTCTTATTTTATTTTATTTTATTTTTGGTTTTTTGACACACAGTTTCTCTGTGTATCTTTGGCTATCCTGGAACTCACTCTGTAGATCAGGCTGGCCTCAAACTCACAGAGATCTGCCTGCCTCTGCCTCCCAAGTGCTGGGATTAAAGGCATGTGACACCACTGTCTGGTCTGTAAGGCTGCTCAGTGTGGCTGTTTTACTCTCTGAACTTCAGGCAAGCTTTGTTTATTAAAATACAAATGAAATATCACTACAAACTTAGCAAAAATTCCCAGAAGAATTGAAAAATAAATTCCCATTTTGTGGGTCAGTGGAGGTTGAACCAGTGTCTTATAGCCAAGAAAACCTCAAACTCATGACTTTCTTGCCTCAGGCCCCTGAGTTCTGGGAATACAGTCAAGCATCTCATACTTATGCCCATATTATAATATGTTAAATAGGAGTATTTGATAAAATAAGGATGACAAGAGAGGATTTAATTACATAATACAAAAATCTAAATGCTACTTTTGGATCAAGGAAACGTTAAAGAGAAGCATATCTAATATTGGGCCACAGAGTGAAACTTGTGCAACCAGTGTTATAGTGTCATGGGAACAGAGAAATAGATTGTTGAAAACATTTACAAATCAGAGCTATCATGTGGTCCTCGTTTCTTCATTTTTGCCTCATATCTTACTGCCTCTTTTTTCTTTTCATAGCTTCCTTTCTAGTTTTATGCCCTGTACCCAAGCCCACCATAAGCATACATGTGTGTGTGTGAAAATTAAAATTTAGTATCTACTTATGGGGGGGGAAATGTGATTTTTGTCTTTCCATGCCTGTGTAATTAATTTAACTCGATATGATTACTAATTCCACCATTCTTCCTACAAAAGCTATGTCTTAACTTTTCTTTATGACTAAATAAAATTCCATTGGGCACATGTACTACATTTTCTTTATTCTTATTTATTTATTTATTTATTTATTTATTTATTTATTTATTTTAGCTATAGTGGAAAGGGCAACAACAAGCTTGGATTTACATGGATTTCTGTTGCAGTACTTAGAATCCCTGGGTATCTACTCAGGAATGAAGTAGCTAGGCCATATGATAATTCTATCCTTAGTATTTTGGGAAACTTCCATGTTGACATTGAAACTTAAACTATCAGAGAGGACCCAGAGCAGGAAAGGATGGTTTTAATTCATGATCTAGCCTGACTACTAACTAATATCTAAGAGTGAATATTGTGTTTGTCTAATTGAGTCTCCATCTGAAAGACTTAATGTGACCTTACTGCTCATCCAAGTGTAAAAGACATTACGACACTTAGAAAATATACTAAGACAAGAAACTAAAAGCGAAGCTTGCTTATGTAATTAAATATTCAAATTCAAAACAGCAATTGTCTCTGAATAAAATTGTAGTTATGACATACACAAATTTGTCAATAGTCGGAGTCTAGTTTTAAATAAATATGAATATGCAAAATTTGTATGCCATATTTACATATAATTGCATACATTTATACAAATAAAACAAAGTTATGGAAAAACCTTATTATTGTTGATGACTCAATAGGGAGTGTTTGTAAAATAAAGAGCAAAGGTATTTTGTGTATTTATGTCTTTGTTATATAATTATCTTGTTTGTGATAACAAAGTATTTTACAAAATCATTATATTCTGAGCCATAAAATATTTGAGTGCAGAAGCTAAATAATACAACAGCCAATGTGTCAGTCAGGACACCATCGATATAAATATCTTTTAAAATATTCCTCAATGAAAAATATTACAAATAGGGCATCAGTCAGAGTTTTTCTAAAATTGTTTCTCATGAAAACTGATGAGCATAAATAATTCTATCTTCACCTGCCTCTCATCCTGCTGTGCCCCAGATTTTTGAAGCCACAGGTAAAAACTGATAGGCAAAGGAAGAGAGTAAGTGAGGGTAGAACACACGCCTCCCCTCCCTCTTCAGTTCCTCATTTCCTCCCTGTAGTCAACTCAGAATGAGAGAACAGACAAGCTTCAAACTGTACGAGAATCTAGACGCTCAACTAACTACTCCACTCAATAGGTATTTGTTAAGGATTGATGTTGTGCTTACCACTCTTTTAGGTTGAAGGAATAAATCATTGAACACACACACACACACCAGAAAAAAAAGGAAATGAAAAATTCTTTCCCCTCAATTGAGTTACTATTGAAGGAAAGCAAAATAAATAAATAAAATCAGGAAATTACTGCTCAGAAGGCAGAAAAAAATCAATGTATTCATCGTGGTGTAAAAATGAAGTCTTAAATTGTAAATAATTGGTCAAGGAAAATAAATTGTGAGTGAAAATTGGATAGATATGATAACTGCATTAACTGCATATCTTGGGCTTTTAAAAAGATGATTATTATCTCACACATTCCAGCAACTGAGGAAAGGCTGCTTTCCCCAGGGTGTTTATCAGAAGGCAGGAAAGACTTTTCCATGCAGAGAATTAGGGGAGCTAACCAACAAAGAAAAAATTATTTCACTAAGTACCAACTGGCTCCCTTTAATAAAGTGATTACATACCACAGGACAAGAGCATCCAGGACCAAATTCTACCGCTTCCAACATCACACATCCACAAATGTGCTTGTTTGAGATTGCGTTTGTACTCAGGAGGAAAAGGCACATCTCTATTCACAGAGCGCAATCCAAATAACTCACTAAATTCATCCACAGCTCTTCTCACAATTGCACTTCTTTACAGTCCAAGAATAGTTGTGCGGTTTTCAGGAGGGAACAGCTATTATTTGAGTTAAGAGTGTGGCTTGCCTCTGCCATTTGTAGATAAGAGTGCACTTTCAATGTGGATGCCTGGAGGACTAGTTTTCTATAAATTTATTGTATTCCTAAAGGTCAGAGCCTTTCTCTCACTTTCCTGAGATGGATAGCCGCAGTTTTATGAAATGGTACCACCCTTCATATTCATAATGTATAAGCTGGTGGAATGAATTAAACAGGAAACTTTTCTGTTTCCTTTCCCATTTTGTCAATACACCAACTAGAGAACATAATACTACTGTGCTTGCTCTTGTAGCAAAAACTATTTCTCAGATAAATTATATTACAGATTGTTATAATGTTTTTCAAGCTTATAAGTTGCAGTTGAGAGCCCTAAATATGTTGGTCAGCCTATACTTTTACATAAGGGTGGTCTTGCCTGTCTTCTCATCTAGAATGAGATCTGTGAGGGCTGCTTTGGTCTTGTTTATGATTACTGGGAAGAAAAGAGTGGTTCAGTATATTCAAGAATGCTAATGCTACAATTCAGTGACTTGTCTACAGTGGAGCTAAAATGTGTCCTTTGTAAATGGGCAGATTCAGTTTGACATGAATGCTGCCATCTTTAGGTGCAACTTCCAACATGGTGCCATAGTAGCTCTTGTTAATTTCCCTGTGTAGTTTCCTAGCACACTACAAGTACACAAAAGATTCAGCAGTATGCAACCAGACTCCAATCCTAGGCTGTTCCTGACTCTGAGACTCTCTTAAGAGAAACTAGATGTATCCAAGTTCATGTAGAGTCTTTGTTATCCTAATGAATATATACCTGTCCTCCTGGACCAATCACAGGGAACCACCTGGTCTTGATCTTGGGCCATACTTCTCATCCTTGAGTCAACTGCACCCTTTGGGCCTCTTATCTTTCATCACGCTAACTGTAAGTCCCTCACCTTTCATCCAGTTGGTGTGTTCTTGCTCATAAGAAGAAATATGCAAGGTGCCTAGATTCTGAATGAACATAATTACATTGTTGCAGCACGTTTGTTGCCTGAATCAATTGATGATACCACCCTAATTTCTATTGTAAGAGAAGTAGTCTCCATCTCTCATGAAAATTGCTGCAAATATACCTGGTAAAGAGTTTTGGCACAAGAAGAATAATGACAATGTTTTTTTTCTAAACTGTTTATTATATTAGGCAAATGAAATGTGTATGCCATATGAACTATTGCTTATCATATTTGAAATCATGATGTGAATATTCTGCTCTGTGTAAGGACTTCATATATGTCAGTTTGTTGCATCCTCTAAACTCTCTGAAGTAGGTATTGTTACCATAGTGTCTGCATGGTTCAAGACACAAGTGTTTAAGAGGCAGAGTTGCATTTAACAGATACAGGCAATGAATGAGAGCTCCCTGCCTCTGATGGGTGAGTGGGACATCAGGCAAGTCTCATAGGGACAAATAAAAACCATGCCAAAGTAATGTGTGCATGGAATTCAGCCTCTGGAGATAGACCATGTAATGTTTCTTAGGCATGTCTAATCATCAAGTTGTTCTAAGGGCACAAGTCACAAATACAGAAGCTAGCCAGGCAACCCAAATTAGATGCTCTGGAGAAAGATCCAGAGTTCTGATTTAAAGACGCACTAGGATGACTCTTAGTGCTGAGTAGTTTTCCCACCAAGCTGGAATGTTTTAACCATATACAACCCCATGTCTTTTTAGGAAGGCGAGGAATATTCATTGATCTCTCTAGTTCAGTCCCCTCTCCCCCAAAAAGACATGAGCTCCTAGGACCCCCTGGGTCAAAACTGGTTGTTTAATTTATGCATGAATCCATGTGCTTGCATATAAACATGTCTGTATTTTGTTAGCCAACTTTACATTGCTATGGCAAAATATCCAAGAGAAATTGTTCCTGGAGGAAGCAGTGCATCTTGGGGTGGTGTGGCAGAGGGAAACTGTCCAACTCTGACAATGACCCCAAGAAACCAATCACTTCAGTCGTCCCCTCTCCTAAGTTTCTATCACTTCCCAGTGGCTTATCACATTAAATATGTGTGTGTGTGTGTGTGTGTTTGTGTGTGTGTGTGTGTGTGTATTGCTGCCATGATGTATTTAAAACTTTTATGATTGTATAATGATACTCCATCACCAGCAAGTACCTTCCACGTTAATAACCATTTTATCCCACATTAATTTTGTTACATGATGTTTTCTGGTTGGCATTCTGGTTGGTACTCTGTCTTATTGATGCTCATTCTATGAATTTTCAGATACTGTGTCTTTAATATCTTGTTCCTTTTTCATTCTGTCAGTATACTGCTTTATTGAATTTTCACATATAATTATTAATAAATTTGTGTTTATTTCTGTTGCTGTCATTTTTATTTCAATATTGCCTTCTGTTTCTGGGTTTATTTTTATTATTTTCTGTTACTTTCAAGGGTAACAGGAATAGTAGCCAATTCCTCATTGTGGTTAGCATTCACTAGTTATTTATTTCTTGGATATTCAAATCCTATTTCCTCTTTAATTTTGCTTAAGCAGTTTCAATATGAACATACTTTTATCCAGACTTTAGTCATTGTCTCCTCATATGCCTCCTGCACCACCTGAATGTAGCATTTCTTATCTATGTACTTTCACAAAACTGGTTTAGAAGGAGGTTCTAATTGCAATTTTCTGAGATTTTCAAATCAGAGAATATTTAATTCTCTCCTTTTAATGATTATTGCCATGCAATAATCAGTTTATTTGTTTGTTTGGGCTTCTCTGGGTAGAAGAAAATATGCAGATATTTGGTTCCATGATCAACACTGGAAGTGATATGAAGGCCGAATAAAATGTGAAAGCTTTTGTGTAAATGACTTGCTGGGAGAGCTGGATTACACTCCAAAGGGAGCTGAAACTCATAAACAGATACCACAGTGTGGACCTTCAAATCCCCTTCAAAGGTTTATGGATAAAGGCTTTGCCCCACCCCAAGAAGCCCAAGGAGGAGGTGGTAAAACCTGTAAGTGTGGGGCTTAGCAGGAGGTGCTCTTTGTGTTTTTAAGGGAACACCCAAAAGGATCATGGGTCTCCATCCACCCTTTTTTTCTCTCTGGCTTCCTGGCTGTATTAAGTGGCCATGCTTTTCCTCGCTCTTACCATGGTGTACTGGACCGCAGGCTCAAGGCAGTAGGGCTAATGAATCATGGAACAAAATTTGCAAAGTGTAAACTGATTTAAATCATTCCCTGCTAATTAAAATCTTCATAATGATGGGAAAATCTATACACATGAAGACATTTCAAGGACTATATACTGTGTGATTGTCTTATCTTTGCCCTAGAGAGATTTACATACAATGAACCTGAGGATTTCCTCTTTCCCTTTCTGAGTAATCATGTTCATGCCGCATTAAGAAGGCTTATCTTCTTTGTAGGAAGAGAGAGGCACTTAACCAGTCAACCAAGACTCCCTACTTTGCTGGGCATGGCAGCACACACCTTTAATGCCAGCACTATGGAAGTAGAAGCAGGCGAATCTCTGTGAGTTTGAGGCTAGCCTGGTCTACAGAGTGAATTCCAGGACAGCCAGAAACCCTGACTCAAACCAAACAACAATATGATCATCAACAACCACAACAAAAACTCCCTATTTTATAAGTTCAGCACTCCTGTCCTGAAGTGTGGATTCACCTGTGTGTAGCAAAGTCTGGCCCTAAGCGCCCAGCCTCAGGCAAGTAAATTAAAGGGACAGACACAGGGATTCCTATGAGAACACTGTCAAGAGGGAATTAAATGAGTACAGACATTAAGTTTTACTGAATGTCTGGCTCTAAGGAACATTTCAGTCTCCCCTTTTCCAATACGTGGAAGAATATTTTATATTTTTTTCACGTCCATCTTTCTTTTGAAAAAATTATGAGCTCCATTTTTTATGTGGTATTTGCATGTGATGCTTTGCTTTGGAAGCCAGAACATTTTCTGTTTGCTGTTGCTATTCAGTTATGCTATTGTAGTATAGAGAGCTTTGTTTTTACCTTTCCCTTAAGTCTCTTCTTTGACTTTCTCTGGGCATTTCAGTATGAAATCTTCCATATTCTTCAAGTTCTTTGAAATTTATTTCTTTATGATTTTCCATGACTTATGTAAGTTGTCTTAAAAACTTCTGACAGCTATTTGATTTTAGCAGTATGAACTCATCCCTTGTTACCTTTGTATGCCACACACTTCAATGCAGTGCACTGGTTTTTCATTCCTTTGAAATATTTGAACTCTTTAAAGTTTTTACTTTTGTGCTTCCGGCTTCTTACCTCATGAGGTTACTCACTACAGTCTGGCAGTGTGTGCAGATAGTCTCAGAGTACAAAAATTAAAAAAAATAAGCAAAACATTAAAATAAACATTAAAACAATTCTTAGTCCCTCCCCCCAAGTAACTGCTCATTTTCCTAGGGACAGGCATGTCTTGATGTTTCTTAAAAGTATAATTCCCCAGCCTGTGGAGAAGTGGGAACGGGAAATTTTGGGAAACAGAAGTTTAAAGTCACTTGATTTTCAAATCTTCTCTTTGAAGTTATGAGAATTCTTATTTGTCACGATTTTACTTCTGATGACAACTGTACTCTAGCTTTGGGTAGCAATGTGTACAAGGAAAAGGCTCCGTTCCTCCTTAGGTTATAAAAGGAAGATGGGGTATAGAGTCACATCCATTCTGTCACCTGCCCACCCCCCTGCAAGTTCACCTGGGGACTTCCTTCTCTAGGTAAAAGCCATCTTCCCACATGAGGGTTCAAAGCAATTCCCATCACACAAGAAAATCATTCCCTGCAGTTCTTGATTGTTGTTTGGGTTTATTTTTCTCCCATAGCTGCTCCAGGTTGAAAGAAGGAAGTCAGCGTTTTTACAGGTTTGATGTTTTAGTTGTAATCAGGACCTATGATGCTATGTTAATAGAGAGCATTGCACCATGGCATTTTAAAACTTTCCAAAGGTTGATATACTATCCTTTCTCCTGCAGTTGTAGAAACGATAGAAATTCCAGGTATCACTCAGCTCCCCTTAGGTGTGTCAAAAAACCTTTTCACAGGGGTTACCCAAGAGCATCAGAAAACGCAGGCATTTATATTTTACAATTCAAAACAGTACAAAATCACATCTATGAGGTAGCAAAGAAAGTAATTTTTATGGTTGGGGTCCTTACAGCATGAGGAACTACATTAAAAAGGTTGAGAACCACTGATGGAAAGGTATTAGATGGCAAAACCACATGACAAGATTGTTACTAGCTCCTTGTCTCTGAGTTGAGTTTTTCAACTCATTATCAAGCAAAATAAGCAGTGAGAAGAGATGATAATGAATGCCAAGAAGCATTATGGAACGGTTTTGGGTTGTTGGTTTGTTTGTTTTTATATTTATAGGAAAAGACCAATTCAGTCCCCTATAAATGTTTCTAAGTAAGTGGATTATAGCAGGCATGATCGGGTTTGCTCAGATCGTCACTTGTCCACACATAAATCAGGAATCTAGCTGAGACAAAGCAGACTGGCTAATCTGAGCAAATTGCAGTGTTCGGATAGATAGGTGCATGTGCGTGCTTTCCAGAAAGCCAGATTTCTTCTTTCTTTTTTCCTTCCTTCCTTCCTTCCTTCCTTTCTTTTTTCTTTCTTTTCTTTTCTTTCTTTTTTTCTTTTTACAAGCAGGAGGGGAAATGAAAGCAAACAAAGGCTGGGAGGTAGCCAAGGTCTTAGTGATTCAGAGCCTTCGGATTTCAGCTCCTGGATTCACCTACCAGGAACAGTCCATTGTAAAATGCAGGTCAGGTGCCTTTTAGAGCTGCCTGCCCATTCTGCCAGGACATACAGACAAGTTGTTTTCCTTGGGCTGTAGCAGCAACTGTTTACACAGCAGGGTCATGACAGCTGTCTGTCTGGCCTCTGACCCAAACAAGCACCAGCACCCTGACACTGACACCGTTATGACCTAGAACAGTTCCTTCACTCAGTCCCCCGCCCCAAGTGACCTTGGTTAGTTCACCAGGTCCTGCCCTCTCCATGCTTTTTGAGAGCTTCTGGTAGCCTTCAATGTATTATCTTTTCCTGTAACCTACCCTTTCAAGAATGTTAAATAAGTGAAATCATAGAGAGTGTATCCTTGGGGACTGGTTTGCTTTTTCTCATTCATTGCAATTCTCTGGAGAGTCACCCAGACTGTCACACCTATTAGTCACCCATTCCTTCGTTTTACCAATGGTAAAACCAATGGTTCCATACCACAAAATGGGTGTACCACAATTTACTTACCCGCTTATCCATTGAAGGATATCTGGTTGCTGCTGATTTTTAGATATTAAAATAAAGCTGATATAAGCATTCGCAGGTAGTTTCTTTTATGGATAAAAGCTTTCACATATCTGAGCTAAACACCCTGAAGTCCGTTTTCTGAGGTGTATGGCTATGTATGCAGTGATGTATTTTTGCTTTTGTTTTATTTTGAGTTATACATCTGCCTGTATGCCTGTGTGTGGAAGGATCACACAGCTAGAAACTGGAGTCACAGGTATTGTGAGCCGCCTGACAGGAGTCTCAGGTCACACTCTGGCCCCCTAGGAAAGAAGTTTGCACTCTTTGCCCGTGCTGAGCTTTACAATGATCCTTTAAGAAACTGCCACACTGTCCTCCAGAGTTGCTGTGCTATTCTGATTCTCATAATGCATGAGTGACCTGGGTTCTCTGCATCCCAAGCAATTGCTGCCGACACTGTTTCCTGCGTCAGCCACTTGCAGACATACAGTGATGCTCACTGTGATTTTAATCTGCACTTTCTAGTTGCCCACGATGCTGAAGCATTGTTCATGTCCTCTTTCACTCTCTGTGCTGCTGGGTGAAATGTCTCTTCCCGACCTTTACCCAGCTTTCCTTCAATTGTTTGGTGCTTCACAGTTGAACTAGTTGTTGGCTGTGCATGATGTCCCAGTTAGCATTAACTTTCAACTTGACCCAGCCAAGAGTCACTCGGAAGGGAGTCTCTACTGAGACACTGCACATATCATAGTGGCTCGAGGGCATGTCTGTAAGAGATGGTCTTGGTGGGTAACTGATATAAGGGGCCCAGCTGACTGCAGGTAGCAGCATCTCTGGGCCGTCAGTCCTGAAATGTTGTAAGGAAGTTAGTTAAGCATGATCTTGTGAGCAAGCTGACAAACATAAATCGTCCATGGTTTTTACTTCATGCTTCTGCTTGAGTGAGCTTCTGCCCAGACTTCCTCAGCCACAGACTGTGGTCTGGGAGTGTGAACCAAATAAACCCTTTCCAGACTTCCCTCAGCGAAGGACTGTGAAGTGTCAATCATAAGATACAAAATATCTAGAGAGATAGCCTCGGGGTAGCATCGTAGCTACCATCAACAGTGGTGTAGCACACACTCCAGCAGTTGAGCCAGTCCAATGTGAACCGCTCATAGCACCATAAAAAGTGGGATGGTAGAAATTTACCTTGGGGAAGTCTTTCATTGGAATTGGAATGTTTCGTATCAATAAGGCGTTTGCATGAAAAAAATATTCTGGCAAAGAACTTTATACCCATGAATGTATAACGCGTGAGCCTAGCGAAAGAACACACATGCCATATTTTTAACTGAGTGGGTTACAGTGGGCGTGGTCAGGCCTGCTCAGATTATCACTGCCAGGCCTTTGGTCTGGAGCCTGACAGAAGTGGCTTCCTTCAGCAGAGGAGCTTCCTGCCCTTTTGGTTAACGGCCCCACAAGCTAAGCAGACCACGGAGAGAAGCAGCAAACGGAGCTTTAAAGAAAAAGGTCTATAGAGAGAGAGCCTCTAAGATGAGCATCGGAACAAGAAAATGCAAAATTAGCACTCAAAATCTGACGTGAGGTATGTCATGCTACTACATCTTCGTTCGCATGTTTCCATGCTTTTGAAGGAAGAGCTGTTACATATTTGAACCTGCTAGAGGTGTGTTTTGAGAGGTAAAGAAAAGATCATCCAACAGGGATTCAGTTTTGCAGAAAACAAATAACTACCTAAAGCTCTAAGCTTGGCGCTCAGCTCTGACCCCCGGGAGCCCATGGAGGGAACACGCAAGCATAGTGAGAAGAGACTGTGTCCTCTACACGGCCTCGGAGACTGACACCTTGTTCATGGGACAGAAATGTAGAGAGATTGCCCTAAAGTTTCAAGAAATTGAGAGTTCTCATATCGTAGATCTTCCTTTCTTCTTTTCTTCCTTCCTCCCTCCCTCCTTCCCTCCCTCTCTCCCTTCCTTCCTCCTTCCTCTCCTCCCTCCTTCCCTTTCTCCCTCTCTCCTTTTCTTCCTCCCTCCCTTCCTTTCTATAACATAACTGTTTCAAGAACTTGGAACATATATTTCTCTTAAAACAACTACAGAAACTACTGCAAAGCTACAGCTCCTTCCAAATGTCATGACACTGGATTAATGGCCATTTCCTTTACTGAATTTGTTTAATATTATGAAGGAATTTTATGGCAAATTGCAAGCTATTTTCACAGATTCATTTTTTTTTCTTTCGAGACAGGGTTTCTTTGTGGCTTTGGAGCCTGTCCTGGAACTAGCTCCGTAGACCAGGCTGGTCTTGAACTCACAGAGATACGTCTGCCTCTGCCTCCCAAGTGCTGGGATTAAAGGTGTGTGCCACCACCGCCCGGCTCAAAATTTTTATCTTTTAATAAAAAGCATACAATTTCAGCTCCTGTTTTCTGCTCTTCTCTTGATTTGAGGTTTGAGCCAAATGCTTCTTTTTACTAATCAGCACCTGCATTTTTGATTGTCCTCATCTAAATAGTCTGGCTTGATTATCAGCTGGAATTAGGAGAAGCGCTGCCTCTAGTTATTATTAGCATAGAGGCTCCTAAGAAAACATTCCGTGATCACCTGTGAACAGGGAGGTGGAGGACAGTCCTCTGAAGCAGGGACAAAGTCATATAAAAATATAAAATAAAAAGTCTCTTTTCTGATGTTGCTAACTCATTGTCCAGGTTTTGCTTTCTGATTCATAGTGCAAGGACAGAGAGAGTGCTTTCATTAGTTTATTACAATTCAGTTCAGTGTCTAGAGATCTTATGAACTACTCAAGGCCAACAGCATCAGATAAGCAGCACTATAAAACTCCCTTCCATAGTCTATTACACACACTTTCTTTGGAGGGGAAGCAAACAACATCACACTGGTATTCAATTGCTTTCAGCTTCGCCCTACCCGACAGCACTAATTGAATGCTGTTCTCATTCTTCAGATATCATATGGATGCATGCCATAGGAGATGACTGCATTCACAGTGAAACCTATAGAACCTGGGGCTGGGGAGACAGCTCAGTCAGAAAATTGCTTGTAGGTAAAGCTAGCTATCCCTGTAAAACCTAAAGAATGGAAATATATATCATCAACGGAGACATGCTGAAATGTTTTCCTAAGTGAAAACCCAAAGTGGTCAGTGTCCAACAATAAAGCCATAACTGTAGGAGTTGTGTTTTCTAGCAGAAATAATTAGTAGAGTCTCTAGCTGGAAATTAACCTGTAACTTCACAGAATGGTCTACAGTGACTCAAAGAAAGGTGACGAAGTCATTAGTGATATAATGCCCGCTTAGTGGGAGTGGGCAGTCTGATTTGCTATCAGAAGAGACTGAGACCCAACGAAGTGCAAGTGCGCATGCCAGCCAAGGCCTGGAGCTAGAGGGGTGGAGTAGGGATGCAACCACAATGTGGAGGTGCTTGCGGTGCCAACTGGTCTCTGTATAGAGTATTCCTTTCCATGAGCATGCCAGCTTCCTTGGCTAGACAGTTTTTCTTTGAGGGACGATTTACCACTGACTATATGATTTTCAGGCAGATCATTGACATAGTCATCTTTCTACTCTATTGTAGGATTTATGATGATTAATAGTATCAAATGATTACAATATATCAGTGATGAAAAACTGTATACAATGGGCAGGAGTCATTGGTCAGAAGTTAAAGTCACTTGATACGAAACTTGACAATCTGAGATGGAGCTCCAGGAACCCAAATAGTGGAAGGAAAGCACCAATTGGTCCAAACTAGCTTCTAGCATCCATGAATGAGCATAGGTGCACATGCACACACACAAGCATGCACACATAAACAGTAAATAAATAGAAAAACATTAAAAGCTATGTGTGTAGTATGCCAAAATTATATATGTTCATAATGGAAAACTAAATTTGAATAAGAATAAAATATACAATTATACTAATTTTAACTTCATAACTTATGAAAAATAGCTATTTAGTTTTTTCTAATAAATTATTTTTAAGATTATGATAGACACTGCACTAACACTGAAGTGAAATAAGGGGTTACATGTTTTTCATGGGGATATATCATGCTCTATTTTTTTGAGTTAAATTCAAGAGATTTGTGCTAGTTTAAAGCAATGAAGTGTAATGAAAAATAATTCTGTGGGATAAGAATTATAGCTTCATAAAACTTAATTTCTGTCAAATAATGTTGCAATGAATCTGATGTTTGTATCCTCTCAAAATTTATGCATTGGAATCTAATCCCCTATGTGAAATTATCTGTATGAGGGACTATAGGGTAGTAATTAAGCCATGGTGGTAGAGCCTTTATGAATGGGATTAGTTTATTATTAAAGAAATAGAGCTGCCTTGCCTGTCTTCCATCTCAGAAGGACACACTTGGCAGTGTGCAGCTGCTAAGGACCTCAGGAGAGCTTTGCCCCAGCAGCACAGATCACCAGGTCTCAACTTTCAGGACCTTGGAGATGAATGTCAGTGTCAGTGGTACGTTGTTCTATTAGTCCACACGAAGACAAATAAAGATGTTACTATTGCACACAAACACACACACACACACACACACACACACACGGCCTAATGAAGGCCAGAGGTCAACTTTGGGTACTGTTCCTCAGGTGCTGTATTTTTTAGACAAGTTTTTTTGCTTGCCTGGAGCTTATAAGTAGGCTTAGCTGGCTGTACAGTGAACCCTAAGCTTCCCCCACCTCTGCCTCCCTGGTGTTGGGATTATAGTTGTGGGCATAGTAACAACTCACGTTTTTTTTTTCTTAAAGATTATCATTAATTTCCCCATCTTTGATGACTGCTCATCACCACCTCTGTTTTTTGGTTTCTTATTTCTGGCTCATAGCCAAAATTGTTTCCTCTTCCTTATGCGTGAAAGCTTAAGTAGTTCCCGAGAGGGAACACTGAGTAGGAATCCAGTTTTGGTGATAAATGTTAAAATTTTGTCACCTCTTCTCCAAGAGTGACAGACTACGGGAAATTTTGTTTATTGTCCTTGTTCTGTACATGTTGCCAGTGTGATCTGGTCACACACATGTTCAGAGACCACCTGGAATTCAAGTGAAAGTTTCCAGGGGCCTCTGAAAGCTTTGAGCCATGCTTTCCTACAGTGAAGATACATAAAGCAGAATGGACTCAGAATATAGACTTCCAGGGTCTGGAAGGATGCAGGTATACTTCCAAATCCTCCCTTAGCAACGTGCTTAAAGCAAGCTGCAAGGACCTTTGAGCCAGTTTCTACCTGGTGAGGCCTGCTCATAATGGAGCAGAGAAGTTGGTCATGCAGATACCCCCTAACTCTGCTATCAAACACAATTACCAAGACATCAGTCTCCCAGAAGGAAAACGGGGATTCATAGTAAATCAGTGTTTGTACAAATGGCTCAGACAGGGTTCTATGCTTCAGGCAAGCCAAACAGTTTATAAATTAGTCATGAAAGGAACATTCCAAAACTAAGATTCCTAGATGCCAGCCAAAGCCAGTTCTTGCCTGAGGCAGACCCTTGAACAGAAATGCAATAACTGAGAAATATTAGGTTTTCTGTATTAATTCTCTGGCAAAGCAGACTATCCTGTGTGTAAAGTTAATTATAAAATTGTGCCATGTCTATTGGATATATGCTTTCAGATATGCATTTGGAATATGGATGACTGAGATTTTGTGACATTATGTTCTCAGGATGCTATGTAAAATGGAATGACTTTGGTCCCTCAAATTCATTGTTCCTATTCCCCCACTCCCAAAACCAGGATCCTAAGTTCAATCTTGACCTTCATAGTAGATTTAATTAGTATATTATCTTTGGCTTCATAGATTGTTTCTACATAGCATAGAAAACTTCCAACTTAGTCAAAGCATAATTTAACTCTAAAATGTTAGGGTGACTATGCCTTGATATTTACTAATGAACATTTATTTCTGCATGTAAACGTGACAAGGCAAGAGGGGCTATAGACTGATGGCCACAGCTTCTGTCACCTGCCAAAGCGGTGTGTATGTCACAGAGTTCTTTACCTGCTTTGCATTTCCTGCTGGGAAGCAAAATAGAGTCTCTGAGCTAAAGTTCACAACTAAGGTGGATGGGGAAAAATTCTGTGTGAAAAATAATGTCAGACAAAAACAACTATATATGCAGAGGTGTTTTTGTTTGTTTGTTTGGTTGGTTGGCAGTTTTGTTTGTTTGTTTGTTTGTTTTGTTTTTGACAAACAGAAGGACTTTTTCCCCCTAAGGAAAAACATCTGATTGTTCCAAAATACAGAAAGCAGTCATAGACGAGGGTAGAGCTGAATGAGCCTACAAAGTTAATTAAGTTCTGGGGAAAATAGACTTAAAATTACAGCACATGAAAGGAAGCATCCGGGACGACATCCTGGGGAGTTCTGTGGCAGGTCTGATGTGCTCGTGCAGGAGGACAAAAGGGTTTGAGGCACCCCATGCCACAGATCAAATTAGCACAGCATCAGAATTTGGTGTATTCTCTCTGCAAAAATGACAAATCAGTGTTGGACCTTAGTTTCTCTGAACCAGAAGCAATAAAGATGCTTCTCTAACCTGTGTAGATTTACAAGCCTCAGAGACCAGAATGGCTTTGGGTGCATTCTCCTTGCTTTGTAATGCTTTTTCAAAAGAACAGAAGCAGAAGTTATTTCTGAAAGAGGTAAGGTCTCTTACATCTAAATTAGTTTAGCGATCTCTCTTCTGAGACATCCTTTGACATTGTGATTAATAGGTAGTCTACAACCATGTTTTCCCCAGGTACTTAGTCAAATATCCAATCTCCTCTGTAGCTCTCTTCTGATGTTGGCCTGTTAGGATCAGATCCTATATTCAGAACATATCTTTTTGAGATAATTTTTATACTTCAATGATGTCTCAGGTTTCTAGAAGTCCCTGGGTACTTACAAAGAGCCTCCTTTCATCTTGTGAAGCCGGAATCTTAGTAGTAATTAGGTTGTTTGATATGCTCAATATTTCTTAATTAGTTCAACACTATTGAAAAAGCTGTCAAATCAGGAGAACCTAACAATCCTTAAATTAGTTTTATATATGACCATGCAATTAATACAAGTATGTTGTGGGGATTATCCCTATTAAAGAGAGGCCTTGATGGCTCCAGGATCAAGGCAATGTCCTCACCATTCATAATATGTCTTAGCAATAATGAAAACATGAATTGAATCCTTATCATGTTATTATTTATTATAATCTAATTAACTCCAATGGAATCTGATAATGGTGCTTAAGGTAATGAAATAACCACCATCATTTATATTTACTCTTTGAAGTGGGTTATGCTACCCTCTCCTGGTTGCCTAAAGAATCATGATAAACTACACCTTCAAAATTTGTTTTTGGGGGCTAGAGAGACAACTCAGTGGTTAAGGGTAGTTAAGAAAATTCAGTGCCCTTACAGAGGAGCAGAGCCAGGTTCCTGTGTACTCCACAGGGACCCACACTCAGGTACACACTCACCCCCCCCCCGACACACACACACACACACACTTAAAAGGAAAAAAATATATTGTCAAAGAAATACATTTTCATGCAGGACCTTTTACCAAAGACTACATCAGTGGTTCTCAACATTCCTAATGCAGCAACCCTTTAATACAGATCCTCACGTTGTGGTGACCACCCATCCCAACCATAAAATTACTTCATTGCTACTTCATAACTGTGGTTTTGCTACCATTATGAATCATAATGTAATTATCTGTTGTGCAGGATAGCTGATCTGTAACTCCTGTGAGAGGGTTGTTTGACCCTAAAGGGTCAAGACTCACAGGCTGAGAACCACTGGACCTGATCTACCTCTGGTGCTCCAAGGTACAGGCTTGTATTAAAGCTACTGGGAAGACGGCTCTTAGCCCTGGACTTTCCCAGGGAACCATTAATACCTGCAGACTGGTTTTAGCCAAGGGCCAGACAACTTATGAAAGCTTAGCTCAAACTATTGACTCAAGATCTGCAATAGAAATTGATTAGAAGTGAATGAACGGGTGAAGAAAATCTAATAATGTTCATTCGTTGGATGTTGTTATTGGCAATTTTCTTCAACACACTATTTCCTTATGGACATATCTGTAAGTTGTTTACTTTTCTTACGCACATGCTTGCAAAACTGAAATGATATCTTTAAAATTTATTTTTCTGCAATATTGCATGGAATAGACAAATACTGAGTCTCTACTTTTTCTGGTAATATAAGCAATTTGCATGGATTTTCCAGGAGTCTGTCTTTCTGCCTAGGCTGTAAGATAAGAAGGGGTGTGGGACAGATGGATAGTGGGATTGTATTGAAAAACTAGAGGGTAATGCTAAAGACAGAATGGGTACTGTTCTTCGTCACATAATGCCTGCTGAGTGCAAAGATCAAGGGTGAAAAATGAAGAATCTTTGTTACGCTTGGAAGAGAAAAGCGTGCAGAGAAAGGCTGCCAATGAGTCTCATAGAGAAACCAAAAGATGATAGGATGGTCAGCAAGGATCTGAAGACAAAAAGAATAAATTTAGAGAAAGGGGGATAAAAAGAAATGAGTGGTGTACAATAAAATGTCAAGGCAGAATTAAAAACTAGAGAGGGGCTAGGCAAGTGACTCAGTGGGTAAAGTGTGTGCCACCAATGCATGACAGTCTGATTTGTCCACCTAAGCCAAGCATGGAAGGACACATCTGAAATCCCACCGCTCCCATGCTGAGAAGGGAGGAATAGAACCAGGAATGCCTGAAGATCCCAAGCCAACTCTCCTAGCATGTGCAGTGATGAACAAGAGGTCCTATGAAGCAAGTAGAAGGTGATCCCTAACACCTGGGGTCGATCTTTGTCTCTGGCTATACATGTGTGCCATGGGACACACACACACACACACCACATGAATGTATGTTCCTGAAACTGAACTTAGGTCCTTTGAAAGAACATCACTGAGCCATTTCTCTGGCCCCTAGGAATGCCACTTTAGGAGAGTTTGGGAACTTATGTAGATGTCAAGGACCTCTTGAAAGTTCTTTACATTGACATGGACTGCAATAAGCATTTGATGAAGATAAATTTCTTGTTAAATTCTTTTTTCTGGCTTTATCTTTTTACTGATTTTTATTGAGCTCTATATTTTTCTCTCTGCTCCCCTCCCTGCCTCTCCCCCCTTATAACCCTCCCCCCAAGGTCCCCATGCTCCCAATTTACTCAGGAAATCTTGTCTTTTTCTACTTTCCATGTAGATTACAGCTATGTAAGTCTCTCTTAGTGTCCTCATTATTGTCTAAGTTCCTTGGGGTTGTGATTTATAGGTTGGTTTTCTTTGCTTTATGTTTAAAAAACCACTTATGAGTGAGTACATGTGGTAATCATCTTTCTGTGTCTGGGTTGCCTCACTCAAAATAATGTTTTCTAGTTCCATCTATTTTCCTGCAAAATTCAAGCTGTTATTATTTTTTTCTGCTGTGTAGTACTCCATTGTATAAATGTACCACATTTTCCTTATCCATTCTTCGGTTGAGGGGCATTTAGGTTGTTTCCATGTTATGGCTATTACAAACAATGCTGTTATGAGCACATGTCCTTGTGGCACGATTGAGCATCCTTTGGATGTATGCCCAAAAGTGGTATTACTGGGTCTTGAGGAAGGTTGTTTCCTAATTTTCTGAGAAATCGCCACACTGACATCCAAAGGGGCTGTACCAGCTTGCATTCCCACCAGCAATGCAGAAGTGTTCCCTTTTCCCCACAACCTCTCCAGCATAAATTGTCATCAGTGTTTTTGATTTTGGCCATTCTTACAGGTGTAAAATGGAATCTCAGAGTTGTTTTGATTTGCATTTCTCTGATGACTAAGGATGTTGAGCATTTCCTTAAGTGTCTTTCAGCCATTTTAGATTCCTCTGTTGAGAGTTCTCTGTTCTTGTTAAATTCTTAACAGTGGAAAAAAGGAGAAAATGTTCCAGGTTTTTCAAAGTCAAATTCTGTGTTTTTGATGAGGTTTCCATGTAGAATTTAAGTCTTTAGATGTGCCAGTCTCTTACACTAAAAAAAAAAAGGTCAAGAAGAAAGCACGTAACGACAAAATGGTGTCCATTGACTGCTCACAATCACAAGCGACTTTGTTCACACCTATCTCAAACTCTGAAGATAGGTGCAAAGGTGTTTCTCTGCCTTTCCAAGATCCACCGGTACATTTTTGAATGGCCACCTAGAAATTGCATCTCCTTACAAGGTACTTAATGCTCATTTCTTCTTCTCACAGTTAGACCCACATACTATGCAATCACGTACTTACTGTAACAAGATTCTAATCACGGATAATTAAATTATTCATGATGCAAATGACTGACCCCTGAGAGCAAAGGTTGCTGTTTTCTTGTCCTGTAGAACTTCATTCAGTTTGGTTATTTCTTAACATCTTGTTTCAAGTTGCCTTCCTGAACAGACTTTGCATTCTTCTTTGTGCTTTCTGAGTTGGCTCAATCAAGCTGCTTTTCATTCCTTAATGAGTTAAATACATTCTCATGTGTTCTCATTTCAATTTGACTCATAACTTTGTTTTTAAATGTATACTTTGATAGCACGCCAAATATTCAGATATAGTTATTAGCTCCTAATTACCATATTAACGCATATCCCATTTAAGAAAGGTACAGACTTGTATTTGAGGAAGACACAAGTCCTTACCTTCAGTTTGTATTTTATAAATATATAGATATTCACCCTTACTGAAGTAGTCAAATACACTGCTCACTAATATATTTGAGATTTAGATAAATTGGTGCTTATTGAGTATGATTCTATGCCTACATATTATTGTCAATAACAGTATCATAAAATATCTTAAAATAATTCTACAACATTGATTATGTCACAATCTTTCCCCAAAATGCTTCTTGGATCTACAGTGTATGCTTCTCCCCCTGTGAGGACTTTCAGTGCTATTTTTGCTTCACTCACAATGGCTATTGTTATACCCATGTCCAATTCTGTACAGTACTTTGTAGAATACCGTCCGATACATTTATTTTGATTTCATATAGGAGAACTAGAATTTGAAATTTCAAATATCTTTTAAATCTTTGGAATTTTTCTTCTATTCTTGATTTTATCCTCAAATTGTTTATAGCAAACTCTCCAGATTCCTGGGAGGCAGTGGTTCTCAATCTGTGGCTTCTGACCCCAGAGGGGTCACAATATCAGATATCCTGAACATCAGAGATTTACATTGCAATTCATAACGGTAGCAAAATTACAGTTATGAAATAGCAACTAGATAATTTTATGGTGGGGACTCCCACAACATCTATTAAAGGGTCACAGCATTAGAAAGATTAAGAACGACTGCAAGAGCCAAGGTTCCATCTGCTTCCTCTCCCCACCTCCCAGACAGCCAGAAGAATGCATCGCCGTGGACCATGCTACCCTCTGAACTGGGAATTCTTAACTGCTCCTCTCAGCCCCGTCTCAGTCTATTCCGATGGGCATACCTCACATCTTTTTCATCTCCCTCCTTCTCTGTCTCCTTCTATCTCTATGCTTTGATGTCCTGGAACTCAGCTCTTTTCCCTACAAAGGCAGCTTCATCTACTAACTTTCTTCCCCCACCCCAGGGATTTTTTCTATTGCTTTTATTGAGCTGTATATTTGTTCTCTACTCCCCTCCCCTTCTTTCCTCTTCCGTTACCCCCATACTTCCAATTTACTCAAGGGATACTGTCTTTTTCTACTTCCCATGTAAACTACAATCAAGTACATCTCTTTTAGGGTCCTCTTTGTTGTCTAGGTTCTCTGGGATTGTGAATTGTAGGCTTTTTTGTTTGTTTTGCTTTGCTTTACGTGTAACAGCCTCTTATGAGTGAGTACATATGATATTTGTCTTTCTGGGTCTGGATTACCTCACTCAATATGATGTTTTCTAGATCCATCCATTTCCCCACAAATTTCAAGATATCATTATTTTTTTTCTGCTGAATAGCACTCCAGTGTGTAAATGTACCACATATTCTTCATCTATTTTCAGTTGAGGGGCATTTAGGTTGTTTCCAGGCTCTCACCATGACAAACAAAGCTGCTTTGGACATAGCTGAGCACATGTCCTTTTGGTATGATTGAGCATCCTTTGGGTATATATCCAAAAGTGGTATTGCTGGGTCTTAAGGTTATTTCCTAATTTTCTGGACAGACACCATACAGTTTTCCAAAGGGGCTATACCAGTTTTTACTCCTACCAGCAATGCAGAAGTGTTCCCTTTACCCTACAACCTCTCCAGCATAAGCTTTCATCAGTGTTTTTTATCTTGGACATTCTTATATGTGTAAGATGGAATCTCAGAGTTGTTTTAATTTGCATTTCTCTGATGGCTAAGGATATTGAGCATTTCCTTAAGTGTCTTTCAGCTATTTCAGATTCATCAACTGAGAGTTCTCTGTTTAGGTCTGTACTCCATTTTTTATTGGATTATTTGTTCTTTTGATGACCAATTTCTTGAGTTCTTTGTATATTTTGGAGATCAGTCCTCTGTCCAATGTAGGTTTGGTGAAGATGTTTGTCCAGTCTCTAGACTGCTATTTTGTCTTATTGACCATGTTCTTTGCTTTGTAGAAGCCTCTTAGTTTCAGGAGGTTCCATTTATTAATTGTTTCTCTCACTGTCTGTGATACTGGGGTTATATTTAGGAAGCAGTCTCCTGTGCCAATGCATTCAAGTGTACTTCCTACTTTGTCTTCTATGAGGTTCAGTGTGTCTGGCTTTATGTTGAGGTCTTTGATCCATTTGGTCTTGAGTTTTGTGCATAGCTAAAGATATGGGTCTATTTTCATCTTCTACATGTTGGTATCTAGTTATGCCAGCACCATTTGTTGAATATGCTTTCTTTTTTCCATTTTAAATTTTTTGCTTCTTTGCCAAAAATCAGGTGTTTGTGGGTGTGTGGATTGATATTCAAGTCTTCAATTCAGTTCCATTGATTCTCCTGTCTGTTTTTATGCCATTACCAAGTTGTTTTCAGTACTGTAGCTCTGTAGTAGAGTATGAAGTCAGGGATTATGATGCCTCCAGAAGTTCCTTTATTGTACAGGATTGTTTTGACTGTCCTGGATTTTTTGCTTTTCCATATAAATTTGAGTATTGCTTTTTTTGAAGTCTGTGAAGAATTTTGTGAGAATTTTGATGGGAATTGTGTAGAATCAGCAAACTGCTTTTGGTAAGATTGCCATTTTTACTATGTTAACTCTGCCTACCCAAGAGCATGGGAGATCTTTACATTTTCTGGTGTCTTCTTCAATTTCTTTCTGCAAAGATTTAAAGTTTTTGCCATACAGGTCTTCCACTTGTTTGATTAGAGTTACTCTGAGATATTTTATGCTATTTGTGGCTATTGTGAAGGATGAAATCAGGTTTCTCTGATTTCTTTCTCAGCCCTTTTGTCATCTGTGTAAAGGAGGGCTACTGATTTTTCCGAGTTAATCTTGTATCCTGCTACATCACTGAAGATGTTTATGAGTTGTAGAAGTTTCTTGGTAGATACTTTCTACTATAATACTATCATATCATCGGCAAATAGTGAGAGTTTAACTTCTTTTCCAATTTGTATCCCCTTGATCTCCTTTTGTTGTCTTATTGTTCTAGCTAGAATCTCAAATATTATATTTAATAGATTGGAGAGAATGAACAGCCTTGTATTGTTCCTGATTTCAGTGGGATCACTTTGACTTTATCTGCATTTGTTTGGCTGTTGGCTTTTATTATATAGAATATTGCTTTTATTATGTTTAGGTATGTTCCTTGTATCCCTGCTCTCTCCAAGACCTTTATCATGAAGGGATGTTGTATTTTGTTAAAGGTTTTTTTTTTTCAGCATCTAATGAGATGATCATTGTTTATATGGTGGATTACATTGACATATTTTAGTATGTTGACTTGATCATGGTGGATGACTTTTCTGATGTATTCTTGGATTCAGTTTGCCATTATTTTATTGAGTATTTTTGCATCAATGTTCATGAGATATATTGGTCTGTAATTCTCTTTCTTAGTAATGACTTTGTGTGGTTTGGGTATCAGAGTAATTGTAGCCTTGTAGAAAGAGTTTGGCAATGTTCCTTCTGTTTCTATTGTGTGGAACAATTTGAGGAGTATTAGTATTAGTTCTTCTTTGAAAATCTTGTAGAATTCTGTGCTGAAACCATCTGGCCCTGGGCTTCTTTTGGTTGGGAGACTTCTGATGACCGTTTCTATTTCTTTAGCAGTTATAGGTCTATTTAATTTGCTTATCTGTATTGATTTAATTTTGGTAAGTTATATTTATCCAGAAAATTGTCTTTCCTGTACATTTTCCAATTTTTGTAGGGACTAGGTTTTTGAAATATGATCTGGTGAGTCTCTGAATTTTCTCCATGCCTGTTGTTATGTCCCCCTTTTCATTTCTGATTTTGTAAATTTGGATATTCTCTCCCTGCCTTTTGGTTAGTTTGGTTAAAGGTTTGTCTATTTTGTTAATTTTCTTGAAGAACCAACTCTTTGTCTCATTGATTCTTTATATTGTTTTCTTGGTTTCTATTTTGTTGATTATATCTCTCAATTTGATTATTTCCTGCTGTCTAGTCCTCCTGGGTGAGTTTGCTTCTTTTTGTTCTAGAGTTTTCAGGTGTTCTGTTAACTCACTAGTGTGGGATTTTTCCCGTTTCTTTATGTAGGCATTTACTTGCTATGAACTTTCCTCTTAACACTATTTTCATTATGTCTCATAAATTTGGGTATGTTCTGTGGTTATTTTTATTGAATTTTAGGAAGTCTTTAATTTCTTCCTTTATCTCTTCCTTGACCCATTGGTTATTCACATGAGCGAGCATTGTTTTATTTCCATGTGTTTGTGGACTTTCTGAAATTAGTGTTGTTGTTGAATTCTAATTTTAACCCATGGTGATCTGATAAGATACATGAAGTTAGTCCAGTTTTTTTTTTTTTTTTTTTTGTATCTGTTGAGGTTTTCTTTGTTGCATAGTATGTGGTCAGTTTTTGAGAAAGTTCTTTGAGGTGTTGAGGAAAAGGTATATTCTTTATATGCTTGCATGGAATGTCCTATATGTGTCTGTTAAGTCCATTTAAGTCATAACATCTGTTAGTTCCCTTATTTCTCTATTAATTTTCTGTCTATATACTTGTCCAGTGGTGAAAGTGGAGTGTTGAAGTCTCCCACTATTAGTGCGTGGGCTTAATTAGTGTGTGGGGTTAATGTGTGATTTAAGCTTGAGAAGTTTTTCTTTTACATATGAAGTTTCCCTTGTATTTGGGGCATAGATGTTCAGTATTGAGACTTTCTCTTGATGGATTTTCCTGTGGCTAATATGAAATGCCCTTCTTTGTCTGTTTTTATTGATTTTAGTTTAAAGAATATCTTGTTAGATATTAGGAAAGCTACACCAGATTGTTTCTTAGATCCATTTGATCAGGAAATTTTTTCTCAACCCTTTACTTTGAGATGATATCTGTCTTTGAGGTTGAGGTGTGTTTCTTGTATGCAGCAGAAGGATGGATTCTATTTTTGTATTCAATCTGTTAACTAGTGTCTTTATATAAGTGAGTTGAGTCCACTTATATTAAGGGATATTAATGACCAGTGATTGCTAGTTCCTATTATTTTAGTTTTTGTTGGTGGTGATGTTATGTGTGTGTTTTTCCTTCTTTGGGATTTGCTACTGTGAGATCAACTATTGTCTGTGTTTTTGTGGATGTAGTTGACTATCTTGGTTTGAAGTTTTCCTTCTAGTACTTTGTCTAGAGCTGGATTTTTAACTAGATATTGGTTAAATCTGGGTCTGTCATGGAATATCTCTTTATGTCCATATATGGTGATTGATCGTTTTGCTGGGCATAGTTGTCTGGGCTGGCATCTGTGATCTCTTAATGTCTGTATATTGTTTGACCATGATCTTCTGGCTTCCATTGATCCCATTGAGAAGTCAGGTGTAATACTGATAGGTCTGCCTTTATATGTTACTTGGCCTTTTTCCTTTGCAGCTCTTAATATTCTTTCTTTATTCCATATGTTTAGTGTTTTGATTATTATGTAGTGAGGCGACATTGTTTTTTTTGATCCAGAATATTTGGTGTACTGTAAACTTCTTATATCTTCATATGCATATCTTTCTTTAGGTTGGTAAAGTTTTCTTCTACGATTTTGTTGAATATATTTTCTGTGCTTTTGAGTTGAACTTCTCCTTCTTCTATACCTGTTATTCTTAGGTTTGGTCTTCTCATATTATCTGATATTTCCTGGATATTTTGTGTTAAGCTTTTGTTAGATTTAATGTTTTCTTTGACCAATGAGTCTTTTTCCTTTATTGTATCTTCAGCACTTGAAATTCTCTCTTCCATTTCTTTTATTCTTCTGTTTATGCTTGCATTTGTGGTTCCTGATCATTTCCCTATATTTTTCATTTTCAGAACTCCCTCAGTTTGTGTTTTCTTTATTGTCTCTATTTTGGTTTTCAAGACTTGAATTGTTTCTCTTACCTGTTTGATTGCTTTTTCTTGGTTTTCTCTAAGGGATTTGTTGATTTCTTCCAATTTTTTGGTTTGTCTTTTCCTCCATTTCTTTGAGAGAATGTTTCATTTCCTCTTTAACGGCGTCAAACAACTTCTAAAGTTACTCTTTAGATCACTTTCTTCTGCTTCATCTTTATTGAGGTGTTCAAGTCTTGCTGTTTTAGAGCCACTAGTTTTGTTGGTGTCATATTGCTATTGTGGTGTTGAGTGTGTTCTTACCATGTCTACCCATCTTTTCTTCTGATTGATGTCGTTTGAGCCATGTCTCAGGCGATCACTCCTCCAGGTGCCAGTGGATCCAAGGCTCAGATGGTTGCTCCTTGTGGTGTAGTGAGGGCCACGCTTCCAGTCACCCCAGAGGTCACTCAGCATTCAGAAGGTCACTTCAGGATCCTGGAGGTTGCTCTGCAATCCTGGAGGTTGTTCGGGCCTGCTTCTGGAGAGGTGGCTGGCTTGGGTCTGCTCCTGCAGAAGTCACAGGCTCAGGCTTGGTTCCACAGAGGTGGTTGGCTTGGGCCTGCTCCGGCTGAGGTTGCTGGCTCAGGTGTGCTACAGCAGAGGCTGCTGTCTCAGGCCTGCCTCAGTGGAAGTCACTAGCTTGGGTCTGCTCCAGTGGAGGTTGCTTCTTCGTACCTGCTCCTGCAGAGGTCACTGGCTCAGGCCTGCACTGGTCGGGGTCACTGCCTTGAACCTGGTCCCTTGGAGGTTGCTGGTTAAGGCCTGCTCTGGAGGAGGTCACTGCATTGGGCCTGGGCCTGCGGAGGTCGCTAGCATGGGCTGCAGGTCCATTTAATTACTTTCAATAACATGTTTTAAATTTTTAAATCTTTGGGTCCAAAATGATGTTTCTCTCCCTGGGTTCTTTTGTCTACTTTAGATCTTTTAAGTGACTTCTACCTACAAACACCTAAAATTTGAACTTCCTTCTGAACATATTCTCATTCTCACAGTTTCCATTTTTATCTCCCTCTCAGGCACTGTTTCCTTCCTTCCCATGCCTTCTGTGAAAACCATGGATAGCTCTACCTCCTATCTCCTGACAGGCTTACAGTATGTTCCTTTGCCTTTCTGGTTTTACACAAAGTCACTGTTAAATTATTAAAACATCCAACCTTGCTCTGCATTCTCATCATTTGGCTTGTTCTCACCCCTTTAGAGTTACTCAAATGTAAGTCGATAACTCTTTTAATTTTTTTGTAGGTTTACATCTTTTTTATTACTTTATAAATAATACCAATCAAAATTCCCACTTCCTCCCCTCCTCCCTCTTCCCTCCTGCTCCCTCACACACCCTCCCCCACCACGCACACTTGTTTGCAAAGCCCCTGCCTCCAGGCATTTGAGCTCACTGTCCCCTCTGCCTGCACAGCCTTCCTTGTGTGTCCACCATTAGCTGTCATGCACCGTCCTGGGTTTTAAGAGCGTTGTTTTCCCTGCTCTTCAGAAAACTGCAAGAAGCTCCCTTCGCTTCAGTTCACACAGACTTCTGACAGCCTCCCAGGACTCTACATTTGCATCATTTACCGTCCTCTAAAACACATATTTGACCTTTTTTTCATTGCTGACCACATCTCCTGACTTTGATGTAGTCTCCATAGAGGTTTGCACTTCTGAATCATTTCTTTACTTACGTGTCCAGCATCAAAGAGTTAATAAACAACTTATTAGATTAATTAATTAATTACAAATTGCCCAATGGCCATCATAATAAGTTTAAATTAATATATGCTTATTACCCACTTGATAAAATGCCATCTAAAAATAAAATACTATTAAAATTAATATGGTATTTGTACTTAACACAATGTTTAACCCAGACTACACTTGTTTTGTTTACATATAAATTAGTCACAAAGACTTTTTCATAGGCCATTGCTTTTTGATGGAGCAAGTATTAGAAAATCTTTAAAAGGACAGTCAGTTTATCTTCCAAACTTTTACTATGGCTACCCAGCTACACTTCATTTTCATCTGTAGATAACTAGGAACCATTAAGTAGTATTGTATTATTGTTAAGTCTTAACACACACACACACACACACACACACACGTACATCCATTTCTAGTTGGTTTTGAAACTTCCAAACTACCAGATATTCTTCAAATCTCTTTTTCTACTTAGCATGAAAGATTTTTCTTAGATTTAGAAAATATATTCTCCTACAAAGAAAAAAAGAAACGGTGCCCCCAGAATATCACACACTATTGCCAAAATATTTTAAACATAAGGCAAAGAAAACCAGCGTAATTACAGACCACAATTCCAGAGAATTTAGACAACAATACGGACACTAAGAGAGATTTACATAGATCTAATCTACGTGGAAAGTAGAAAGTATAAAAAGACAAGATCTCCTGAATAAATTGGGAGCATGGGGACGTTGGGGGAGGGTTGAAGGAGGGAGGGGAGTGGCAGAGAGGGGAGCAGAGAAAAATGTAGAGCTCAATAAATATCATGGGAAAAAATAAAATTAAATTAAAAAAAATGAACTGTTTTTCTAATTGTGACACCAACTATCAGTGACTGAAATGTCACCACATGATCTCACAAGAACACACAATTGCACACACGCTCCCAACATCAGTCCTATCGGGCTGAAGACACAGAATCTTGCAGTCCAAGGTGCCTTGAACACACAGTCACACTCTCCCAACATCAGTCTCATCGAGCTGAAGACACAGAATCTTGCAGTCCAAGGTGCCTTCATGTTGCACAGTTCAATTCTGACTGCT
Organism: Ondatra zibethicus; assembly: GCA_004026605.1. NCBI lineage: Eukaryota > Metazoa > Chordata > Mammalia > Rodentia > Cricetidae > Ondatra > Ondatra zibethicus. The sequence goes on along the minus strand of PVIU01002244.1, from coordinate 145,986 downwards.
TGAATTAGATGGATTAAGTGATTCTGTCAGTTTGTTCCACAATGACATAAAGCAGTGTGACAACTAGAAAGGAATGTCACCCAAACAGCTCCTCTTTGGAAAAGAGCTGTGATGCCCTGCATTTACTTTGTAAGCTTTGTCCCTGCCTGAAAGCAGCGAGAGAAGCCAAGCAACAATTCATCATACCTTGTATTACTGTCAAAAGAATGTTTCACTCCCTTGATACTTCCACCTTTCTGCAGTTTCTATAACCTGTCCCATCTATAGCTTCCTGCTAGAAATGTCAGGCATCCAAGCCACTGTGTAAGAAAAAGATGACAGTGGCTGAGGGAGAGCAGACAATGTCAACGCACACGTATTCCTAATTTTTAAAGTTCTATTGGTATATGTAAATGTAGTATGTGAACCTATTGTATGCATGTTGACAGGCAAGCAACCACGTGTGTGTATGTGTGTTTATGTGTGGAGGCCTGAGTTTGGTGTGAGTGTACTGTGTGAATCTGTATGTGTATATGTTCATAGGAAAACATGCACATGTGTGTACATGTGTACGGAGGCCTGAAGTTAGTGTGAGTGTAGTATGCGAACCTATGTGTATCATGTTCACAGTGTGTATGCACTTGTGGATGGAGGCCTGAGTTTGGTGTGAGTGTAGTATGCGAACCTATGTGTATCATGTTCACAGTGTGCTTGCACTTGTGGATGGAGGCCTGAGTTTGGTGTGAGTGTATTGTGTGAACCTATGTGTATTGCGCTCACAGTGTGCTTGCACTTGTGGATGGAGGCCTGAGTTTGGTGTGAGTGTATTGTGTGAACCTATGTGTATTGCGCTCACAGTGTGTATGCACTTGTGGATGGAGGCCTGAGTTTGGTGTGAGTCTGTTGTGTAAACCTATGTGTACTGCGCTCACAGTGTGCTTGCACGTGCCTGTGCATAAATAGGAGTTCTGAGATTGGTGCTGGAAATAGTCCTGCATTGCTTTTTTCCCCCTTTTCTTCGTGGTTTTTTGTTGAACTCCATGCCTTCCAGAATGCACTTGACACTCTTTGTTCTTTCCTTCTTTCCAACCTCAGATCCCCATGATATATCAAAAAGAGCAGTGAGGGGCCTGTCATTTCAAGCCTGCAGGGTCACTCACTCTATGCCACTTTTAAAAATATTTTCAAAATTTATGTTAAAATTTGTGTGTATTTAATTATCATATCTAATGTAAGTTATACATGATAATTTTTGTTTCATTATAACATTTTCATTCATGTAAATACTGTACTTCTTATAGTCACCCCATTATCCTCTCTTGTCTTTTTCTCACCCCTATTAATTCACTTATTCTGTCCTATTTTTGTGTCTTTTCTTTGGGTTTCGGTGTGGCCAAGCAACTGCTTTTTGATTGGCTATTATGTCTAGTCCATGGGAGATAATTCACATCTGGTCCACTCACGGCTAAGAGTGATGAACCATTGCTATTGTATGAAATGGATGTGTGGTGCCTGCCAATCACCTTTAAGGACAGGTTTATGCCCATATGCCAGTGTTGTTCTTAGCTCTGGACAGAGAGGCGTCTTTTGCAGCAGTTGACAGCGAGACTCATACTGAGACTCCTAACTGGTCAGAGTGCAGAGAATAGATGTCTTGTGGGTGTCTAGCCGTAAGTGGGGCATCATCATACCTACCTCACAGCTCAGAGACTGCCACAGCAGAAGGAAAAAGAGTTTAGGAGCTGAAGAGAGGCATGGAACACTGACTTCCAGACATGATATGGTTGCTACACTCCTTAATTCATGGCAGCTGCAATTACCTGAACAAGATCTGGTCATCCACACCCTAGCCTGGAAGGAGGAGAGGCTCAAAGGCCTACCCCTCAACCCCCGCCATCTCTGATGATTTAGAAATGGAGAATAATTGATGGATGTGAGACACAGCTACTGGCGAGACACGTGTGTGTGCTCCTGTGGGCAGCTGCTACCTACACTTCTGATTGGAATTTTAGATGTGTTTTGAGTGTTCAGATCTTTCTTCTCCTTGGGCATCCATGTCAAATTCTCCTGAGGTTATGGGAATGTTCTCTCTTCATCATTTTATCCTTAGACAGATGGAAGTCCTACGTTATAACTCTGTAGCTCTCATTTCTTCCTCATTTGCGTTTTATTATTACCTGTTCCTTCCCAAGCCACTGTGTATAAGCTCTTGAGAGGCTAGGTAATAGCCATCTTTATAGTATATTCTTTACATACTTTATGGCACTTAGTGTTATTTAATATGCTTGTCTATAAATGGAATAAATGTACCTTTCATTCTTTTTTCTGTCTCAGCCATATGTGAATTATACATGGATTAGGTTCTGAAAAGTAAATGTTGACAGTGGCCTAGAAGCTCAAGCTTGATAGCTTTACAAAGAGTTAAGTGCTGAGTCCTGTCCTGAGGCCATCCTGATAAGACTGCCTGTGGACTGGAGGTCCTGCAGTGTTTCAGCAGGTAGAGCAAATCCGTAGGTGTGCCCTAAGTAGGTCTCAGTAAAACCAAAACTCACAAAGGGGCTGTTGGAAGCAGGTTGTTTGCTTGAAGCCTCACACTGCCAGCTTGGACTCGCATCCATTAAGGATATTTCTCTTGAGTGTTTTTTAATGAGGAAGTGTCCAGACGCCAATAACCTTCTTGTGTGATTGATGCCGGAATACAGAGCTCTGATGGCCTTGGGAGCTGCCATTGCCAAGGCTTGCACTTGGGAAAGTCCCTCCGCTCTGAAATGGAACTTCAAAGCGGGAAAGCAGACAGGCGAAAGAAGCAGAGAAGCAGACTCCACTGAGGTGATTCTCCAGGGCCTCCCCGTGACCCCAAGACAAACAGCTTCTGCTCTCCTCCTGTCAAACAGGACTGTGCATGCTCAGTGGACTTTTGGACTTCAAAACTCAAATATCTGAGAGCTATTTTCAGTTTGAAAATTTCTGATGTTAACAAAAATACTACAGTGGTCAAGGCTGTTTTTCTTTCGTCTTCAGCCTGTGCCAGCAGGGTTACTCAGGCTGTGCTTCCATCTTTAACAATGAATTTGTCAGTGAAGATTTTTTTTTCATACTTTGCTTTGCTTTTATCTCCTTATGCTTTGGCATTTGCTTATCTCTGTAGACTAACACACAAGGAGAAATTTTGGCCTCATGATTTAAGTATAAACCCGGGTGAGACAAACAGTGCATGTTTGACCATATTATTAAATTTATAAGACTCTTTGGATTCCTTTGTTTATTATTTTGTAGCTTTCTCCTCACATTCATTTACGCAATTGGCCATTAATCTAAATTAAAATTTTGTGCCAGGCATATACAAAGATGAATTGACTTCTCGGAGCACACAAAAATTTTAATATACAAGAAAAAGAGTCACATGAAGAAATGAATGCGATGTTCTAGGTACTCTGATCTAAGTAATTACTATAAACAGAGAGAGTCCAAAGAAGTATTAATCAGATTTACCTGGATTGAAGTCAGAAACACTTCCTAGAGAATGACATGCACATTGACCATTAAACCCTGAACATGGAGTCACTGAGCAAAAGATAGGCAAAGGTGATTACGGGTTGATGTCATCAGGGTGCATTAGGGACATCACATGTCATGAGGCTTGATAAGGATGCAGAAGGAGGAGTCAAGGTCCAAGTCTGGACCATTCACACCTGATATAGTTCTTTCCCCTACTCTTAAAGCAGCTTTATGTTTGCTTTCAGATCCTTCCCATCTCTGTTTCTCATTCCCCCTTTGTTGCTATGAATCTTCTCAGCCCACCAGTTAGTTGAAACTTTCCAGCATCATCACGTCTTTACTCCCTTTTCTCATAAAAACATTGTCTTCTCATTGGAAGCTGGCATTAGAGTCTTACCCAGCTCTTCCCTCCTTCTAATCCGTGTGCTGTGGCCTTTCTTGATTACAGACATAACTGAACTTACTGACTTCATAATCTTTCACATGGCCATTGACCACATAGTGATCTTCAGTATAGTGGATGCTTCCCTACCTGATCAGATGATGAAGGACTTCCACCCCAGTGCCACAAGCCTCCTGTATTCTGGTTCTACCATCTCAGTATTTGCTTGTTCTATAAATATTTATGTCTTCAGATCATTGGATGGTCAGCTTTACTTGCCAACTTGACATAATCCGGAATCTCCTAGGAATGGTCTCAAAGAGGAATTATCCGTGTGGGGCCAGCCCATGGTAAGCAGCACTCTTTAGTCAGGATACGCTGGAGAGTGAGCTGAGCACTGGCAAGCGTTCATGCATCCATTTCTATCTGTTCTTGACTGTGGAAGTGATGTGTAGCAGGCTGATGTTTCTGCCACCTTGAAATCCTAGCTATGATGGGCTGCAAACTGGAATACTACCCTAGGTTGCTTTTTGCCAAGGTATTTTTTTTATCATAGCAACATAAATTAACCTAGGACAATAATAAATGAACTTTCAAAGAAATTCATTTCATCTATATCCTGGTAACACCTTGGTCTCACATATTAACAACATCATGCCTAAGTCAGTGTTATCAGTATATTAGTTGGAGTGAGGGAGAAGAGTAGCTATCAGCATGAAGAGTTATTACCACCATAAGAAATTATATGAAACTAGTTTATTCTAAGAAAGCAAAAAGGCAAGTTCCCACTAACCAATCTAAAACTCCAGAATAAAAGGTATCATTCACGGAATGGCAAAGTTCAAGGAAGTGGATTTTCTTCTCCGAGAAGTTAGGCTCAATGGAAAACCCCTTTGACTGTTAATGTGGAGAAATATTCCAAGGCTCTAGAAGAGCATGCGCAGAAGAAATGCTAGTCTAATCCTGAGTCATAAAATAAGAGGTGCTTTGCATTCCAAGCAATGATTTCTTTAAAATTAAATCCTCTCTATTTTGCTTTACTCTGGAGTAACGGGCAGTGGTGAGCAAGCTGACTGACGTGCTTGGAACTGAACTTGAGTCTTCTGCAAGGACAGCATGTGTCTTAATGGACGCACCATCTCCTGAGAGCCCAGCAGCGACTTTCCTATCCAAGACCCTCCAGGTAGGAAGCTCTAATTAATAGCTTGAGAGTGAGTTGGGCAGAAATGTATTTAATTATTTATTTATGTTTCCTTGACCATCTCCCTGTCAAAGGCTGTGATTTCCCCAAAGGACAGGGTTGGCTATAATATCTGCCTTTGATTTAGTGCTTGCTGAAGTGTTCAGACATACTTTCTAGGTCCCTTAAGTCGTGAAATGGCTTTTCATCTTGCCATTGTTGTAACACCTTATTTATTGGATTCTGTCATTCTATTTTCTGATTTTTTAAAAAAAAGTACTTCAAAATTAAGCAATGTGACCTAAGTATTATCTAATGATTAGTAAAGCTTCTTTGTTGTCTGACTCTATAGCCCATGCTTATAATCTCATTGATTCAAGTTAATGAGCTCAATACAATTCTGTTTCAAGAAAGTTCATTGCAGCATAATGTTGTTTATCTACAGTGTAAACCGTCTGTTCAGACCCTGAAGAGACTCTGGAGAACGGAGGACACTGACCTGGCCGTGAGTTACCCAGCTATGGTGAGCTAGGCGCATTGGCACATGCCAGGGCCCCTGTGCCTCTATCAGACATCCACGGGTTCTCATGTGACCGGCAAACAGATGCCTACTAGACAAGAGCCCAGAGATCTCTTCTTAGGGAAAGTTTCACTCCCTTACTTCAGTCCCTCATTCATTTGTGACCTACTTGCTCTAATGAGCCCTTAGCAATTCCACTGATCTTTATTAAAACTTTAAGTACTGGCATTTCTGGCAAATATCTGAAAGATATGGGCATAGTTCTTTACATGAGTCATGATAAAAATATATCATGGGAATGTTGCAGGTCCTCATTTCCAAAATGTTTCCTCAGATATGTTATTTTATGTATACTTCTCAGGAAATTCAGCTCACAGCATCTCCTCTGTGAAAATAACTCAGCCAGAGCCCACATTTTTCAGTGCAATGCTCCAGAGCCTGGAGGTGATGCTAAGGAAATTTCTGTCCTGTGAGAAAGTGTCCTAAAGCTAAGAGCTGCCAAACACCCAACTTGAATAGAGAGAACATCTCATTATTGTGGGGAGAAACCTAACTTAAAACTAGAGTTGACATCAGTGACTTACTTCTAATCCGATGTCAACAGCGAAGCTTTCTCAGGACTAATAATGTATTGTGGGGGCTGGAGAGATGGCTCAGCAGTGAAGAGCACCGGTTGCTCTCCAGAGGACCTGGGTTTGATTCCCAGCACTCACGTGCTACCTTGCAACCACCTCTTAACTCTAGTTTTAGAGGCTGTGACCACCATCTTCTGCCCTCCACCGGCACTGCATGAATGTAATGGAGAGGTGTGTGTGAGAGCCACAACATTCATACACGGAACATTTTTTAATTTGAAAAGTTGAATGTGATTTGAGTTCTTTGGTGCGTCATCTAAGGAGATGATAGTAATAATCACTCACAACATGATATTTTAATTCTCAAGGTCATGATGAAAGCGTTCCCTGCTCGGCTTCTTCCGGTTCCTGCTGCTTTGACTTCCCCACCAAGATGGGCTACAGCCCTATTCTGTAAGCTCACACATGTCCTCTGAAGAAGGCTGGGTGGAAACGGAGTGAAATGTCTTTTGATTGCAACTCATGTAAAGGCTGCTACCTAGGTTTGCCTTTTTCATAGGACTCATGCCTCAATCTAAAGCTACACTCTCTGCTGTGGTTTGTTATAGCAGAGGCACACAAAGCAAAACCAACAAAGGCTGAGGCCGCTCAGGCCAAGTCTGGGCTTCCAAGAGTCCCCTCTGTTTGGAACTGTTTGAATACAGTAGAGCTGGTCCTTCCTGCAGTGCCTGCGCAGTACCTGTGAGTATGAACAAGTTCTCATGCCCACTATTCCCACTGGGAGGTGGTCACATTGGTATCTATGCAGGCAGGAAGCAAAATTCCAGACACCAAAAGGAAGTAGATGCTGGTGTAAATGGCAGTATTTGTTCACACTTTAAAGACAACAGGACACGCTCAGCAGTTCTTAGGATATTAGGATTCTTCCTGTTGTCTAAGGTTCCAGGGAACTACTCAGAGCCTTCCTCACAGGCACGACTAAGCTTGCTGTCTTAGAGAGCTGTAGGAGTCTTGGGCATAGTATAGTAATTCTTTTTACACCCCTGGTTAGCTGTGACTCAGTCACTTGTCCAAGCAGAACCCAGACGATAACCTGTAATTTGTAGTGAGTGAGGTCTGGGGGAAAGTGACTTCTCAACGGAATATGCTGTGGTGCCATCAGCTGAGCTGGTCTCCCAGGGAGAGCTATAAGGCCCTTCTCAGTCCTTATAACTATAGAAGGACTTTGAATTGGGCCCTGCCCCTTAAAACTGAAGGGTACTGACCTTTCTCAAGTGCACTTGCTCTCAGAAACAAAAATTAATAATAAGAGATTCAGTTCACAGTGCTAATGTCATCTGGAATGAAATTACTATTCTCCTTCTCAAAACCTGAGCGTCCCACTTTTCCAGAGAGAGACTCTGTACCTCTTGCTTTGATGGCCATTTTATTGGCCCCTGGTTGCTCAGGCTCCAGGATCAACAAGAATAAATTCTGATTGTCTGACCTCAGAATATGGGCTGAGGGATAACAGCAGCAGCTAACTGGGTTTGTGTGATGATAGGATAATGTTGTCACCTCCCCAGGGATGTGAAACAGAACCAGTTCCCTCCTCAACAATCAACGGGAGGGAAATAGCGGAACTGGAAAATAAGTTTGGCTTTTGAGGCTGAGTCTTGCCCTTCTTCTAGAAACCCTGAAACCATATTTGAATGAGGCATGGGTCAGAGTCAGCAAGAAAAAGGTGCAGGGCGCTTGCAATCACCACGGCATTAACTCCCCATCTGCTCCGGGGATGGGGGCGGCGGATGAGAGGTGGAAGATGGAGGGAGCTTTCTAACTGTTCTCAAGTGTTTCAGACATGTCTGGTAAGATGTTAAGGAACACAAACCCACGGAAATGTCCTCGCCAACGCAAGAGTATCTCCCGTAGGAGCAGGAGAGGCCAGGAGAAAGGGCAGAAGAAAGAATTTCGGTGAACTGTTCTAATCACTCCCATTTTTGCTTTGAAGGAAGTTAAGGATGATTTTGAAAAGAATTAAACACATATCAGTAGGTAGTTTTCAGACACTCTTTGGGGGACTTTAACCTAGCCATTTGAGATAAGGATTGTGACTTACAATCAAGTTATCCTGATTTGTCTTTCATCTCAAGCAATTAAATAATAAATACCAAGTTTTATGTAGTTCCCCTAAGAGTTTCGGGATCCCCTGTGCTCATGTACCCAAAACATTAAGCAACAGTCCAGGAGTTTTATGTGACTTGAAGGTGTCATTTCTGAAGGGAAGCCTGCGCTTGTAACTGACCCTGACCAAGGAAGTCTCCTACCAAGGCCACAGAGATCCTGAGCCTGAAACCTTGATAGCGTTGTCCTTCAGACCCCCTTCTGTGCTCTGCATGAAGATTTTCTTCAGACAAAAACAATTAATTGCTGGCGACTTTGTTAGTTACAGTGCATGTGACAAGCAGGTCCGTGGAGAACTCTGCGCTCACTTGGCTTGAGTTTTATGAAAGCCATAATAAAGCAGAGCTTTAGATTTTACTGAAGATTTGTGCTGATTGCTTTTGAAAGTTGCTGCTGTCAACACAGGGAGGGAAGCCTGAAGCACAGAGGGGAGCGAGAGTTCCGGTCAGTAGGTATTAAAGTGGGGTATGGCAACATGTAAACACAACCAATTGGTTTAGCCAGCCTTTGCCAGCTAGGCACTAAACAAAAGAAACTAGAAACCTGGAAAAGACATCTGGATGGCGCGGCCAGCTAAAGCGTGATGCACAGGCACAGACCAGACATGAACTTAAGTTTCTAAAACTTTCTTTCTAAAAAAAAAAAAAAAACCTGGCAATGCCAAAACGCACTGATGCACCTGCACAGGTTCAGCCTCCCACTGGTACCCTGGGTTACTCTTCACCTTCCTTGGTGTCCAAATGCAAACCTGCTCTGAATCCCCAAGCCTTTCTCCTCACACTGTCCTGGCAGGTTACCGAATATGTCTGCTCTTGGAAAGGACAGTCAAGAAGACATATTGACGAATTTGTACTTGGTGGGAGAAAATGGTGTAATTAAGAATAAATAGGTAGATCTCGTAGTGCTGGTCAGCACATCCCGGCCAGAAATGACTGGACACTGTAACTGTATACTTTCATTAAGAAAGATAAAAGATTGTTACATCAGTAACTGGATCACTTCTCCACCTGTTATTTTCAGGGAGAACTATCAGTTGTGGACCATGTCTAATCTATTGCCACCACCGAGTGCTTTCATGATGGGGAAGCAATTAAGTAACAGCCTGTTTAAAACATATGGGAACTAGGGGGAAAACAGGGGAAGGTTTGCAAGTAAGACTGACTATAGAATCTATGTGAATAGCACACGAAAGAAAATCCAAGTCTCTTTGTTTAAAAGTTTGAAGAGCTATACTGTAGTCACAGTGAAGTAGTAGTGAGGCGTGACCTCTTTCTTCTGCATGCCTGAAACCAGCCTTGCTAGTCTAACTGGTGCCTGGGACAGGGTGTGAGTAAATCGTCTCTCCTAGAGAGATCTAATTTTCAGGGTCTTCTTTACATGGTTTCAGAAACATCACTGGATAAGGATGCTACTCAAACACTAGGGTGTGTCTGCCCATTTAAAACAGGTATAAGAGCAGGGGTTGTAACTCAATTGGTGCAGTGCTTGTTTAGTATGCATAAACCCTGGGTTTGATCCTCAACACTAAATCTGGAATTGCAGTACTTGAGAGGTGAAGGCAGGAGGATTAGAAGTTCAAGATCAACCTCAGATATATGGCAACTTCAAGACCGGCAGGGGCTACAAAAGATCTTGTCTCAGATCAAAATCAAATAGACAACCCAGAGTAGCGTACAAGCACAGTTTCTTCAGTTTTTTTCCAATCACGGGAGCTATGCAATTCCTAGATTCCATGGGTAGAGTGGGTCTGAAGGGAAAGAGGCACCTGTATGCAGAAAGAGCCACTGAAGACCTAACACGCGCGCAGTGGTGGGGAAAAGAGGTGTTCTGGCTTGTCTTGGTGTCCATTCCTGCCTTTCCCACTTTCCTAGACACGGAATAGAAAAACCTTGACACTTACTTGGCATCTATACAGAAAATCTGCCTGTGAGACCTGGCCGTCCATTCAGTTTGGATAAATGAATACAGCAATTGTTGCCTTGCTTCCCTTCCTGTCTTTATGCCAGGGGGAAATGCTTCAATCCGACATTTCCTCTCTTGTCTAGCAATGTGCATCTTTCAGACATCTCCTCCTCTGCCTTCGTTTATGAAGAATCATCCACACATATCCATATGCAAATTAGTAACTCTAAGTATGATGACCACAGGCCAAGTTCATTTCTCAGAGAACCAACTGAAACTGGTGATGTGCCCACGTTTCTGGAGCTGATGGCACCCCCGGTGGATGGTTGAGGATAACCCCACATGAGTCATAAATGAGCAATTCAGTATTTCTAATCCCTCTTGCTTTCAAGAATCTAATCAAATCAGGAAGAATAAATTCTGCTTGACACATTGATAAAGATTGAGGAGGAAATTGTTGGGAAGGCAGCCGAGCTCTGCCCAGCAGCTCCGTTAAGCCTCCGTTGTGACAATCAAATCTGTTCTTGCATTTCTCAAAATGTAATTAGAATGTAGGAAGAAGTATATGAAAAGGGGTGGGATTATTTATAAAAAGCTTTAGAGTAAATCTTCCTGGGTCAGGAGATTTGCCCTGTAGCAAGTATTTAATACATAAGCAAAACTCCTTGGATATCTCTGCTCTTAGAAAAGTTTTTTCATTCTCAACCAAGGGGAACTTGAGGAAATAAAAATTTTCAAAGAAGTGTTAGAAGTGGATTGACAAAACCCAATTTGCTCTCCACTGCAGTGGTATTATTCCATTTCTACATTGAAGAGTAATGTCCATAAAATGAAGATCACACCAAATGCCCTATTACAGGATCCAGCAGAGGGGCAGCTGTCTCTGACGTGCTTCTGCCTATGCTTGGAATGACACACAATGGTACCAGAGAAATGCGCTGTCAGCAATGTACGTGTGGCTGGCTGAAAAAGGCTGAGTCCGGCCCCCAGCAAAGAACTGATGAGATATAAGACAAAAGGAGAAAAGCTGAAGCATTTGTCTCCTGAGTGTACTAAGAGTATAGGTTGGTCATAACTGGACTTCTCTTGATGATAAAAGCCTCTCTCTCTGTTTCTCTCTCTCTCTGTCTCTCTCTCTCTCTCTCTCTCTCACACACACACACACACACACACACACACACACAAACACCTGAATGATACCTGACAAGTATGTGTATGTGTCTATGCAACGTAATGCATGTACCACTTGAGAGAACTTATACAGAGTCTTTGAGAATTTGTAGATATTCAACAAGACATCCACACATGAAGTCCCATTTTCCCTTCTGTAACGTTTCAGGCTGACCTGTATCCCTGCTACTTTTACAGAAAATACCAGAGCCTTAACTAGTTGCACTGGCCAGTTTGATCCCATAAGCTGAACTTATTATGCTGACTGCCCAGGGAGGTGGGTAGAGAAGTGTCTGGTGTTGCTACCTGGGATCAGCAAAAAGATTATGGTGATCGATTAGTGATGTCTCTCATAGTATGCATAGGAATGCATTAGTATGAATGTTTAATAGCTGCCTTGGCCTTAACTGAGGTTGGGGAAATGGTACATTTAGTTTTGAGTAGGAGGACATGATGTGAGAGACAGGTACTCAGAAGTCTGACATTCCCATTCTCAGTGGGCTTGGGAACCTCTAACTGAGCCAGTCATAATGAGCATGGTGGAGGGACCAGAGCCAAATGGCCCTCCTTGCTGCTAAGCTCTTCAGTGGAACATTCTCTGATTCTAGACTTTTCTCAGAGACACGCTACACAGGGAAGCTCTTCTTACCCAGTCTGAATTCTGTCCCTGCCTTCTTGAAAGCATTTTGCCTTGGTCTCATCTGAAGACTAGCTCTTCTTGGTTTTTCCCTTTTCTCCTATTTCATTCCCAGGATAAAATCTGCCTAAAGAGAATATCATTTGCCTAAAAATATGACATGTCTATCACTGCTCATTCAATTTTAGAGCATGGCTTTAGGCTTAGGGTCCAAATGTTTAGCACTGCCCAGCCTGTTTTTAAGTCATAAACATTCCCAAAAGAGTACTGAGTACAATAAATAAAAAAAATAAAGGGATGGCAGGATCCTTCCTTCCTAGTCATTCAGTGTTTGACATTAAACTTCAAATTTTACCCCATTTTACCTTAATATGAGTTCTCTATCTCTTATTGTTGGAATGGAGAGCCTATCTTTCAGATATGATGGAGTATCTTGCAGTATCATGATATGTGGGTAGATGATAGATGAATAAATATATAAGGATAGACAGAAGACAAAAGACAGATAAATAATAGGTGACAGATGGATAATTAGATAAAGATATATAGAAAGATAGATAGATAGAGAGAGATAGAAGATAGATAATAAATGTATAGATATAATAGATATATAGATAAACAGACAGATAGATAGATGGAGGGACAGAGAGTAGACAGATAGATGATGAGAGATTAGATGGATAGATAGATAGACAGACAGATAAATGATAAAGATAGAGGACAGACTGGTGAGAGGTAAGAGGTAGGTAAATACCATATTAACATTATTCTACTGATTTTGTTATCACTTACAGTTGACACATTTCAACCACATGCTTATCCTCAGACAAACAGTTTAACATTCAGTCCTGTAGGAGGCACAGAGGCTGCCATGTGGGCACTCGTCTCTCACAGCCAAGCCTCCACAGTTCTGCTTGCTACACGTTGGGCACACTGGAGATGCAGGAGCACTCCCCACCATGATGCACCTTCTTGGCTCTGGTCTGTGTTCAGCTTTAGTCTTTCTTCTTCCTCTGGAACTGTCAAGCCTTGTGACTCACTCCCTACAGCCATGTAAATATTAAATAATCATTCTAATACAGCTGACTTCATTCTTATATTTCTAAGAAAAGTATTGCTATGAACCAAGTCACCCACACTATTGTCAGTTCTAATAGGCCTGACTCCATGCTATTGGAAAGGTTCTTTGCAAGACACGTTTATTTTATTAGGGATATTTTCAATGGGTCTCCTTAGGTATCCACTTATTTAAGTATTCATGAACATCGCACCCTCTTTCAGGCTTTAAACTTGGTTCTGCAGAGTTGAAATGCAAAATCTATAAAAGTCAAGCAGAATTCCAACTGAGAATCTCACACAAGATTAAAGGAAAAAGCTCAGTTTCTTCTCAATTTGGATGGATTGTATCAGGGCCTCTGAAGAGAAATAAATAAATAAATAAAAACCCTCATGTGCTCCAGACAGACAAAGCAGTAACTTCACTGCAGTGTGGGCATAGCTTAATAGTCCATTTTTAAGGTAGCAACAGAGTGTTTTCCTGTTAGGAGTTTAAAGGCCTGATTTTTTCTTCTTCTGATAAATGATTTATTTATCTTCATTCTTTTCATATGATTTCAGCTCACTGAAGATAAGCCTAAAATTCTTTTCATTGAATTTCTTTGACAATAAAAGAAAAATAATGTCTGAAGCTTTGGTTTCAGAAGATATTTTTCACTCATAGATAATGTCAGGAATACTGTCTAGAGACTTAAAAGAACCAAGCAGATCCTCAAGGAAGAGTCAAACCTGGTTTGTTGCCAACGTACAGGACAATAACTTATTTAGAAATGAAATAGCCTAAAAGTTTTGTGTTTACTCTCCATACTGAACTTCTGGAATTTCTGTTTAATTTATCCATAGTCCTTTGCTGAATCCTTTGTCACAACATAGCTATGCTCCATTTGTAGCACATCATTAGACATTATCTGAGTTAGTTTTCATCATTCATCATGACAGTTTCTTCGATAAACATGTTAGGATCCATTGTTGAAATGCATATTTTTGACTTGGTCTATTAACAAAGATTTATTTAACACTAGAAGGCAAATTATTTTGAAGGCATCGATCCTCCAGGAGGAAATGAGTGCAGAGACACATCTCTTAAAACATCGTGTTTGACATGCATGCTGACCTGTTAAAACAGTAATTCTCCTTTGGTGACCATCAGGTGTCAGTCAGCCACTGATACACCTTTCAATGCACTGGACTCAGCATTTCAGACTTCTGTGTCCCTCACATCCCAGCACGTATTCAGATGCAGAAATGTCCTTTTACACATTGATTGACGTGTGACAATGTATGAAGGTAGCATGAAGAAGATGATGGGAAAGGAAGCCCTGAACCGTCTTCATACCAGAGAGATGCTGATTTAATAGAGACCAATTTCCTTTATGAACACTCCCAACAACCGAAACAGGGCTCCTCTGTTCCGTTCAGATGAGAAAGAGAGCTGAACAGAGCCAGTCATTGCCTCTGGTGTGGAGTGGAGTAAGGCAGCAACACTCACACAGTGTACAGCACACTGCCTCAAGAGCTAAAGACACACATAGGATGTGGCGTGCTATGAAAAAGCAAAGAAGAAGAACGAAACTGCACCAAGAAAGTAAACTTCAGGGGACTGGAGAGATGGTTCTGATATTGAGAGCACTTGTTGAATAATCATGGAATCAGAGGTCTGGCCCTAGCACCCACAGAACAAACCACACACGCCCACATACCTGTAACTCCACTCCTGAGAGATCTGACACTCCTTCTAACTTTCCTGCACTAGGGTTCATGCACCTTTACATACATGTGCAAACGCTCAAGCAACAATAACATACACACACTTAAATAAAATAAATTTCACATCAAAAACTGTCACAAGTGGGGAAATGCCCAGGAGCCTCAGCTGTATACAAAGAATGATAGTTCTTTCTTTGTATACAAAGAAAACTAGGAGTTGGGGGGGGTTCTCCAAAGAGAAAAGCACACCAATTGCTTGTCCAGTGCCAAATGGTCAGCCTGAAAACACGCATACAAATAATAGTATAAAGACTCAATAGGTTATATTTAGAAATATATATACAGAGATACATATATGCACACATATATTTGTATATATTCATATTGAAGTGATATTATATAAATAGAATCTACTTCAGAAAGATGGAACAGAAATAAATACATATATTTATTTCTATATTGTATATAAATATATATGTATATGTGCATGCAATAACAATGAAAAGAGAGGTCACAAATTTGAAAGAGAAAGGTATATGGGAAGATTTGGAGAGAAGAAAGAGAAGGGGTAAATATAATTAAATTACAATCTCAAAAGTAAGCAGGAGCTGAGCAGTGCGGGCAACACCTTTAATCCCAGTACTCGGGAGGCAGAAACAGGCAGATCTCTGTTAGTTCGAGGCCAGCCTGATCTATAGAGTGAGTTCTGGAACAGCCAGAGCTGTCAAAAAAACCAAATAAGTAGGTAGGTAGTTAGATAGATAGATAGATACAAATAAATAGATAAATGAATGGATGAATGAATGAATGAGAAAAAGTTGTCACAAGGAGCCACAAGTGGATGTGAAAATGTATAATCCCAATCAAGAAGCTGAAGTAGGAGGTTTGTAAGTTCATGGCCAGCTTGAATGATACAAACACAATTTACTTCAAAACAAGGGTTAGAGAGATGGCTAGTGGTTAAAAGAATCAGATGCTCTTCTGCAGTACCTGGGTTCAGTTCCCAAAACCCTCATTGTAGCTCACTGTTATCTGTAACTTTAGTTCCAAGGCACCAGACACCCTCTTTGATGCACATAGCACACAGTCATACATGCAATAAAAACACCCATACACATGTTTTTAATTATAAAAACTGGCACAAGATTCAAGTAACATTATATAAAGAGAACATACTTCAGGAAGAGGTAACAGACATAAACATCAGATCACCTAACTTGAAGCAATACTGATAAATCAAAACCAGTAAAAAAGACAGTAACGTAATACCAGTAGACTATTTCAATATACCACATTCAATAATGGATGGAGTATCCATATATCAGCAAGGAAACTGAAGGCTTGAAATATACCAAAATCAATCTGGCGTGCACAGGGTCTGGCAGAGAAGTGCGCATTACCCCAGGATGTATTCAGGGTGGAACACAGAAAGCCCTTGCAGTTCCCAATAGCTAGGAAGACTGAAATCATCCCAAGCTCTTCAGACAAATGTGCAACGAAAGCGGAAGTCAACAGCAAAGGGACTAGAGATTCACAAACATACCTCAGCAAACAGTGGGCCAAAGAGGAGATCAAATGAGAAACCAGAATCATTTATAATATGAGCAGTTGCAAGGCAGAGGCAGAGGGGTCCCTGTGAGTTCAAGACCAGACAAGTCTTCAAACTGAGTTCCAGAACATCCAAGGCTGCATGGTGAGACATTGAGAAAGAAAGAAAGAAAGAAAGAAAGAAAGAAAGAAAGAAAGAAAGAAAGAAAGAAAGAAAGAAAGAAAGAAAGAAAGAAAAGAGACAGAGAGAGAGAGAGAGAGGGAGGGAGAGAGGGAGGGAGGGAGGAAGGAAAGAAAAAGGAAGGAGAGAACGAGAGAGAGGGGATTTTTAAGTAAACAAAACTAAAATTACAAGCTTTCAACGTTCATTGAGATATACTAAAAGTGGCCCTTAAGAAAAAAGCTGATAGCTGTAAATAACTACATTCAAAATTAAGGAAGTTATCAAATTTTAAAAAGGGCTATTTTATAAATAATAATACACAATCCCCTCAGATAGCAAGCACCGTGATGGTAAGCACAGATGGCTGGAGTATTAAGGGTAGAAACATGTTAAAGCTGTTTGCTGTGTTACTGGCAACTCTCTATTGTCAGACCCAGTGCTCTGGGACTCATCTTGTCAATGACCAGTGACAATCAGCTGCTTCCTTCCACTACAGATGTGCTCCAATCAGAACAGCACGGCCAGAGGCCAACCCAAACACAGCCTCTTGTGCTCTTGAACACGAGGCTCCCAGAAAGGTGACTAGTTAAGCTATGTTGGCCCTAGAGTCATAGTGGGCCATGCCCTCTCTTCTATACCCAGCTGAATCCACCACAATGCACCAATCACTATTCTCCTGTCAATCCTACAGCTAAAAGATACCAAGAAAACCCCTTTCAGACACAGTATAAGATCAAAGCACTAGCCCTAGGGCCCTTATCTTGGTATATGTAATGACTTAATTATCTTCTTATGTCCCTCAGGCAATAGCTAGGTATTTCCATTAGGAAAGCATGAAAGAGTAGTCACTCAGATAATTTTCATGAGTTTAATTATCTTTTAGAATCCTAATTGAGAAATAAAGGAAAACAATATTAAGAAGATGCAGGAATGAACTTAACATGGCGGTGTTTGCATGTTTGCATGTAGCTCTATCTAGCTACTGAGGTGACTGAGGCAAAAAGAATGTGAATTCCAGGCCAGCTTGGGCCATTTGGAGAAATCTTCTTTCCACTAACCTTTAACAACGTACAGGGCATAATAATAACCTTTCACAAAGTACAGTTCAATGACAGATCATTTACCTGAGTATGCACAGAGCCTGGGGTCAACTCCCTGTCCTTTTAAAAGAAAAATTGAATCAGAACAAAATCATTGTAATAATAAAAAAAATTACACTGAGCTGGCAAGATGTCTCACAGGATGAACGACCGCCATGAAGCCAGCTGACCTTAGGCTGATCCTAGGGAATCGTTTAGGTAAAGGAGAGAACTGCTTCCTGCAAACTGTCCTCTGATCTCTACATGATTGTTATGGAACATGTATGTGCACACATGTGCTCAAATGCTGGCATGGCCATTTCTCTGCTTCGAGTACACACTGGCTCTGCTAGATGCCACCGCTGCCATGAGCTGAGCCGCTGTGCTATGCTGTCTCTCTCATTGTGGGCTGAAGTCCCCACAGATAAGACAGCCCTTCTCTAGAGTTTCTTTTGTCAAGCATTGTGATGGCGAGGTGCTGTGGGACAATGATCTTGAACCCTGTGAAGATTTATCAGCTGTAGTTTAATAAAACGCTGATTGGCCAGTATCCAGGCAGGAAGTAGAGGTGGGGCAACAAGAACAGGAGAATTCTGGGAAGAGGAAAGACTCAGTCTGCAGTTGTCACAGCAGAAGCCAGACACAGAGCAAGCAAGATGAGAAAGCCTCACTGATAAAGGTACCAAGCCACATGGCTAACACAGACAAGAATTATGGGTTACTGTAAGATGTAAGAATTAGTTAATGAGCGAATAGATCAACCAGTTTATAATTAATGTAGACCTCTGTGTGTTTATTTGGGACTGAACGGCTGCAGGACCAGGAGAGACAGAAGCCTTTGTCAACAGTGAAGCAAAGGTGACTACAAGGATCAACTGGTAGATAGCCTGAGCTGACTCGTATATGTTGGCATATAGTCTTAGCTATGAGACATGACTAAAGTGTGCAGATGCATTGGAGAAATGTGCATATGATTAGAAATAGTGTTGATAAGTTTTATTAAGAGGACAGATCTTATTTCATTAATTTTAAAAGTTTATTTTAATTTATAAATATGCATATATATATATATATATGCCACTAGTGCACCGTATCCACAGAGGCCAAAAGCAGACATCAGGTCCTCTGGAACTGAGTTTTAAGCAGTCATGAGGCACTAACTGTGGGTGCTAGGAGCCTAACTCAGCTCTTTAAGAACAGCAGGTCTTTTTACCCATTGAGCCATCCCTCCAGCCTCCATATGCCAGCACTGTTTTTTAAACTCTAATAACAAAATGTGATCTTTTACAAAGCTTCATATTGAACCAGGCTACTTTCAACCAAGTCTGGATTTTCTTCCTGCATGCAGCCTTCAGGGTTGTTTTGCTTCCTTAGAACCCAAGCTGTATCGACTGCCCCGTCATTTTCTTCTATTGTTTCTATGCTGCCTTAACTGTCTTTTCCTTTTAAAAAGTAATAGAGGCAAACCACCTAAAATCTAGGAGGTTCAAAAGAGCCCACAGTGTTGTATTAGTTACTTAGCATAGATGAAACAAAACGCCCAACAGAAGTCATACATGGGAAGATTTGGTGTCAATATTCAGAGGGCACAGTCCATCACAGACTGGAAGGCATGACAGAGTGAGTGTCTCAGTTTCTGCTGGGGGGAGTTTGTATAACAGGATCAAGAAACAGAGACAGCCCCGACCTAGGAATCTGTAATGTTCCAAGTGACTTGTTCCTGCCAGGCAGGCCTTGTGTCTGAAAGGCTCCCAAATTACCCAGAACAGTACCTCCACTGGAGTCCCTCAGAAAAGGAGCCTCTGGGTCAGAGCTGAGAATCAAATTATGACAAGAATGATATAAGCGGGCTCTGCCATCTGACCTCTGTGATCCAGTTATGAGATGCTTTTCCAGAGATTTCCTCTGTTTTTATAGCTCTCTAGACAGCATCCATATACACAGCTCCAGCGTGTATTTGTTCTTACAAGGATATTTATATTCAATACAGTACACCATTCGATTTTCACTTAAGACTACACCATAGAGGCCATTCCGTAGACGCGCACACAGGTCTGTGTTGGCATTCTTGAGAACAATGAAAGGCTTCATACTTTTAAAAACAAGCTATGCCATGTTTGGTTGATATTCCTAGAGGGCCTGCTCTTTTCTGAGAGAATGCAGAGGGGAGTGAATCTGGGGGAGAGGGGAGGAGAGGAAGGGGGAGGAGGAAGGGAGAGAGGGGAAACTGTAAACACGATGTAATATATGAGAGAAGAATTTTAGAAAGCTATGTCTATAAATAATTTGTGTAGTAGATTCTGGGATCAATCGATCCCACATGTACCCTTTGGTAGCTGTTTTACCACATGTAAAACACTTAAATGTGAAACCTTGGTTTCTTCATGTGCTAAAAGAAGAAAATATTTAGCTCTACCTCATAACTTATTTTATAAGAAGATAAATTAGTCAATAGGCGTAAATACTTAAGTATGCAATGCTTAGTTAATGCTCAACTTTGTGTTACTTGCCTTAACTCCTATATTCAGGTTATCTTAATAGCTTGAGTTTTACAAATAATGTTTCAATATGCACTTTCCTATGGTGTTATCCATATATATGCAAGACCAGCAATAGGATATTTTCTGAAAGTAGAAACTTCT
This sequence comes from Ondatra zibethicus, assembly GCA_004026605.1. Taxonomy (NCBI): domain Eukaryota; kingdom Metazoa; phylum Chordata; class Mammalia; order Rodentia; family Cricetidae; genus Ondatra; species Ondatra zibethicus. The sequence continues at coordinate 125,785 of PVIU01002244.1, read as the reverse complement.
AGGTCTAAACGAATACACGTTTTATATATTCATACATATTGCCAAGCCGTTCTCTGTTGAGACTGCAACAATTTATTCTTTACTGCCTCTAATACGAAAGTGCCTCTCTCCTTTAACTATTGCCAAAGTGGCAGTTAAAAAATACCTCACTATAATTCTAATTCAATTACTTTTTATGTTAAAAGTATTCCCAGATGTTTAAGAACCATTTTAGACTTTTCCCTTTCTACTCTCCTTTCTGGGTGGTCATTTTGTTTGTTTTGTTTGTTAAGAAACCTTTTTCCTTCATCAGAATTACTTGCACAAACATCACAGAAAGACGTTAGCTCCCTGCAGACAGCAGCCAATGTCTACGTTAATTGTCTAAGTCTTTCTCTCATTTCCTGGGAGCCGGGGTAAAGCTGGGAACTTGTGTGAGATCTTGAACTGAAGTTAGAGCTATAATCTGAGCCTGAGTCTGGATCTAGGCCTTGTCTGAGCTTTGGTTTTAGTCAGGGATGGCACAACCTGAGAACCTTGGTAAGGCAATCACAAGCACGTCCCTTGGGGGACAACACCATCGAGCCTATGGTTGAAACCCCTGGAGGGCCTGAGCTTTGCTTCCTCGGGCTTCACTAAGGCCCTGTGCTTTTCCATCTCTGCTCACAGCCATGGCTTTTCAGACCTACATCTTTTCAAGATTTCCTGTGCTCCTTTTAAAATGTGTGTTTTTCACAAATGTGGGATTTATCCCCTTAAAGAATACATAATTTTGCAATAGGGGTATCTTCATGTCATTTCTACTCGATGCTCAGGTCCTGAGTGATGTGATTCTTCAACCTGCTAACATTTGCACGTTGACGTACACCTCCCATAGCACCTGAAGTCAACAAAGCCACTTTCTCTCTTACTTACTTTTAAAAAATTGATCTATGTTTTATACCATCATCATTTAATTCCTTCACTTATCTCTCATTTTGTAAAGTGTAGATGACCAGTGCAAGGCCTCACACTGAATTATCTTTCTGCTGACATCACAAGTGCTGTTTGTCAATATCTGGAGGCTGTGCTCTGAAGTCGCCGGTGACTGCTGCTGCCATGGCTGAGCTTCTTCTGAGTCAGTCCACCTGCATTGTTCATCAAACTGTGAAGCATCTTTTTCCTTCTTACTTGCTCTCCTGCGGCTCTCGGGAGACCTCTAGATCATCATCCCAGTCTTCCTCAGAACCCATTAGTGCTGCAGTTCTTCAAGGGTGGACCCATGAGCTTTGTACGAGTTAAGCTCAGCTGTAATTTATCATCCAAACCAGGGTTGATTTCAGGGAAAAAGAGGCTCTTTCAAAGATTATTTCACAATACAGTTGTAAACAAGCTCCCCCTAAGCAAACCACAACAGATCCCTGAAGTCAAGTCCTCTCACCATGTCTTTAGATTGTACTTTTCCTTCTCATAGTATCCAGAACTTTCCTTGGGCCACAATGCATGCCCTCCCTGCTCTTGAGATGTAGTCTATCAAGATGAGCTCAGGAGGAGAACATACTCTTCCCCGTACTGAGCTTCTTTTCTGCGCTTGAAACCAAACTGTTGTCCCTTGGATGCTTCTGGATTATTCTGATGATGTATGGAGTTTTGGCTAGGATAACTGAACTGAAAAGGCAGCTAACAGACAGCCTGAGATGAAGATGAAGCATTTGAGTAGGAGTCTTGAGCTGACATCTGAAGACGGGTCACGGAGGCAATGCTGAAAGCTCCAATTGACCACAGCCTTTGACAGAACACGACAACAGCTTTAATATCAAGTCATCTGAGGACCCTCCCTTACTCCTGGGATTTCCAATCTATGCAAAGCACTACTGTTGTTTTATTTACTTAACTTTTAAACCCAAACCTGGACCTCTAACCAAACAATGAGACACTTGCAGAAACAAATGCTAGCAAAGCAGACCTCTGGCATGTAACTGTGGACAAGAAAGCCTTCTCACAGGGAGCCAGCTGTCTGCCCCTCAGATCCTGAGACCCACAGCTGCTGTTGATGCCCCTCATCAATGCTGGATGTGAGCTCCATCTAGCATGCTCTGTTTCTTCCCTTTCCACATCCAAATGTAAGCCTGATTTATCGGGATAACTCTGAGTTATTTATGTGCCTGATAAAAAGCATCTCTGTTTTGTGTCAGGATAAAGGCTGCAAGGCATGACGTAAAGGTTGTGCTTGCGAAACAGGACTTCAGGAGTTTGAAAGTGATTCAGCCCTTCGGTCCATAAAAATATGCTGTGTGTGGGGAAGTGTTGGGCCTCTTTCTATAAGCCGTTTTCTCACCTTAATAAAACCCTCCACAGGGCCACCTAAAGGCAGTAGAGGTGACCCAGTCGAATTAATTTCAAATGTAAAGTTGATTGTTAAGAGATACAAGTATGGGGGCTGGAGAGATAGCTCAGAGGTTAAGAGCACTGACTGCTCTTCCTAGAGGTCCTGAGTTCAATTCCCAGCAACCACATGGTGGCTCATAGCCATCTATAAATGAGATCTGGTGCCCTCTTCTGGCCTGCAGGGATACATGGAAGGAATGTTGTACACATAATAAATAAATAAGTAAATAAATAAAAAAGAAAAAAAATACCTAGTATCTTATTTTTTAAAAAAGAGAGATACAAGTATGATTCCCTACAGTTTATTGTAATTCAAATTCATATCTGCTCACATGTAATGAGAATGCCCTGTGCATCAAACACACAGGTTTGTAAACAGAGCAAGAAAGATTCTAGAAGCCGAAGAGTGGAGAGTTTGAAGAGGCTTACAGGAGATACCTGTACTTTTGAAAACGGAAGAAAAGCCGAAAAGACTAGGACAGACATGACATGCTGGAGATGGAATGCAAATGGGAAGGTAAGATGACTGGGAGTTTCTCAGAAGCAGAAGAGAGGAAAGAATTCATATAAATAAGGTAAGTTTAAAAGGGGCAGGGGAATTCCCCATTACGTGGGGACTACTGTGTTTTTTCTAAAACGCTGACAGCTTACACTTGTAACACGGAGCTGCATATGGTGAGAACTTCTGAATTCTGTTTTCCAAGCTCGCTAATCAAGCCAGGTCTCTCGGATGCCCAATGATTCTGCAGTGAAGTAAGTCCTGTGCCGCCTCCTTGGCTCCACCCCCTTCCTATCTTTTACTGGCATGCGGTCACGGAGGATGCACTCATGCGGCCTTCCTACTTTTCTCCATCTCACTTCTAGCCTTTCCCACATGCTGTTTCCCTCACTTACCAGCCAGCGTTTGATTCAAAATAATACAATGATTTTTTAGTTTAACTCATTCATGATTTCGGTCTGACCTAAAACTAGAAACCTGTATACTTTCATTAAATGTTCATTTTTAAAAGCTCCAATTGTGTGTGATTCTCAAACAAAGCTGGAAATGTGTGTTCATATTGTTACATTATTACATTTTATTGATGGGAAATCTGGAAAAGACAAAGTTGAAAAAATGCCGGGTGGTGGTGGCGCACAACTTTAATCCCAGCTCTTGGGAGGGAGAGGCAGGTGGATCTCCGTGAGTTCGAGACCAGCCTGGTTCTAGGACAGGCTCCACAGCTACAGAGAAACCCTGTCTCGAAAAACCAAAAAAAAAAAAAAAAAGTAAAAATGGGGTCAAAGAGACACAGATACCAAGATCAGATTTTGATTTCCAGCTTTCCCATTAAACCATACTCTCTTGCTGTCTTCTAGACCGTAAATGGAGACTGCACTTTCATTTCTTGGCAGTCCAAACCCGAATAATCATACAAAAAGTATATTAATTACAACACTGTTTGGCCAATGACTTAGGCATATTCCAGCTCTTAGATCTTCAATTAACCCATTTCTATTATTTTATATTTTACCACAAAGCTCATGGTTTGTTACCTCAATCTTGCTTCTTGGGCATCTGCCTGGCTCTGCCTTCTTTCTTCCTGAATTCAATTTAGTTTTCCCAGCCAGTTATATTCTGCCCTGACATAGCCCAAAGCAACTTCTTTATCAACCAAAGGTAATGAAGCACATTCACAGCATACAGAGGAGAATCCCACATCATCTCCCCCTTTCTGTCTAAATGAAAAGGAATTTAACATAGTAAAATTACATATAACAAGACAGGTATCAAGCAAGAATTACAGTTGCTATATTTAGTCTATTTAATTTTTGGCAAATTAAAGGAAATATTCTATCATCTATTTTATCTTTTTGAGTCTAAAGTTTTACATCTAATTTATCTTTTATCATAACTAAGGAAAATTATAACTATAGCCTTGTCTTCAATTCCATCAAAGACCCCAGAAGGATATAATATTTTCTAAGTACACAGGAAGTGATGTGAGAGGTGATGTATGCTGACCAAGCTCAGTCAGTAGAGCATGAGACTCTTAATCTCAGGGTCATGGGTTTGGACCCCATGTGGGGTGTCACAGATCTTCAAATTTCCTGCTTCATGAAAAAGTCTACCAGATACCATGGGCCTGTAGGTTGAAGATGGATACTCCAATGATACAAAAGAACTTTGGGTGACTGTTCAGGCAGTGAGATGTCTCTGTCAATTCTAGAGTTTTGGAAGTTTCTTACAATGCACTTCCTGTTAACTTAGGTAACATTATATCCTACTGGATTATTTGATGGAGTTGAATAGATTGTTACAATTATAATTTTCCTTAGTTATGATAAAAATAAAGTAGATATAAATGTTGTAACTGTAATTCTTGCTTGATACCTATTTTCTTATATGTAATCTTCCTATGTTAAAGTTAAAACCTTCCTTTTTATTTAGACAGAAAAGGGAAGGTGATGTTGGAGGTGATATATGCTGTGAATATGTTTTATTGCCACTGGTTAATAAAGAAGCTGCTTTCAGCCAATGGTTTAACAGAGTAAATCCAGGCTGAAAGAGATATAAATATAGAGAGAGGGTATGTGGAGTCAGAGAGAAGCCATGTAGCCCTGCCAGAGATAGATGCCTGACATCAGACAGAATTTTACCTGGTAAGCCACAGACATGTGGAAATACACAGATTAATAGAAATAGGTTAACTTAAGATATAAGAGTTAGTCAGAAGTACACTTAAGCTATTGGCCAAACAGTATTGTAAATAATAAAGTTTCTGAGTGATTATTTCAGGTCAGGAACAATTGAGCGGTCTCTGCCTACAAGGAAATGCATTGTAAGCAAATTCTAAAACTCTAAAATTGACAGACATCTTGCTGCCTGGATAGTCATCCAAAGTTCTTCTGTAATGTTAAGACATCAATCTTTAGCCTCCCAAACCATAGTATCCAGCAGACTTTTCCATGAAGCAGGAGGAGGGGAGCAAGTGGGAATGGGGATAACTATGTAAAATGAGAAAATATCGTATTAAAAAATTCTTAATAAAAAATAAAATAAAATTAACCAAAACCAAAACAAAAAAATGCAGAGCCTATATGAAAAAATTCAGATACCAAGAAACTCCAATTGACTCCAGTTTTTGAGAGTCTAGAAGCCCTTTTTCCTTAAGTTATCTTAAGCATTATGCACATTGCTGAATGTTGGGCACCATTATATAAATGGAGACTGTGCTTTTCATTTTCTGGCAGCCTAGATCTGAATAATCTCACAGAAACTATATTAATTACAACACTGTTTGGCCAATGGCTTAGGCATATTCCTAACCAGCTCTTACATTTTAAATCAACCCATTTCTATTATTTTATATTTTACCAGAACACTCATGGTTTGTTACCTCACATCTTCCTTCTTGGGTGCCTACAAGGCGTCTGCCTGACTCTGCCTTCTTTCTCCCTGCATTCAGTTTAGTTTTTCCACCTAGTTATAGTCTGCCCTCCCATAGGTCAAAGCAGCTTCTTTATTAACCAATGATAATAAAACACATTCATAGCATACAGAGGAGAATCCCACATCACTAGACCACCGAAGCAAATCCAGATACCCTTCATCATTCACACAGGGTCCCAACCAAAGATTTCCCCATTGATTCTGTGCAGACAGAATGAGTCACAAAATAATTCTTTTGAATATCTAGATCATTCAGGAATGGTATGGTATGTACATGATTGAATTCCAAGATATTGCCATTAAAATAAAGAATACAGTTGATGGCATGATGAGGATGTATGAAGGTCAGTGTTACCTGGCAACTTCATGAAAATCTAGACTCACCTGTAATATGGGCTTCTGGGTATACCTCTGAGGAATTATCTAGATTATATCAATTTTTGTGGGAAAAGCCACATTTTTGTGGGTGGGACCATTCCATGGGCAGAGGTCCCTATGCTGTATAAGTTGGAGACATCAAGCTGAACACAAGTATGCACAGATTTATCCCTTTCTGTTCCATGATTGTGCATACGATATGTCAAGATGATTTAAGCTCTTGCTATCTTGAGTTCCCTGCCAGAAGGGACTGTACCTTGAACTATGGTCTAAAACAGTATTTTATCCCTTGAGTTGTTTTCATCGGTCTTTATCACAGCACCAAGAAAAGAAACTAAGGCAAGATGTTTCATAGGTGAAGAGATAAATGCAAACATGAAGCACCAGACTGGGCAATAAGTGAGTTCAGGCTCTCTATGTTTCAAATAAAGGGTTGGATTGTCATGGCTCTTGCAATTTCCCTAATGACTGATATTATGTTTTTATATATGGAGACTTTGACATTCTAAAAAGCTTATGCGAATGATTTGCTAGTGGCAGAGACCTTGGCTACTATGTTGTATTGATTTGATTTCTAGAAGAGGTAGGGACTGGGTCACTAAGGTTGGCAGCAAAGTTACTCCACCCTGGGTTTCAAGGCTCAGTAGACCATACACTACCATCATAGGTCATACCTAGGATGACTAAGTGCCACCTGGACAAGCCATTAGATGGAGTACACCCAGACATATATTCCTTGTCTCTTTCTGACTGTGCCTTGAACTCTAGCTTTGTTGACTTCAGTCCATACTCTTTTGCTGCAGAAACTATATCCAGAACCACGCCAGCCTCTTTAGAGTTACATGAATCATCCCGGCAAAGCACTGAAAACAGGAGTGTGTGTAGGAAGTTAAAGCCTACAACTGTGAAAGGTGAGTCAACCTGGAGTCTGCCTGGCGCTGTCAGAGGCCCTGATCATGCCTAGCCATTGAGGGGTTACCACACAATGTCAGCGGATCAGAATGCCTGGGTGCCGGGAGGTCATAAAAGGTTCTCCCTCCCTTGCTAAACAAATGAGCCTGCTGCTTCCCTTTCACCTGACTCCCAAGGCCTCTGTTGTTGATGCTATGCCTTCTCTTCCCCTCCCCCAAGCAACATCTGGCACCTGAATAGGAACTTCTAGCATAGGTTTGGAGCTCACCTGGTCAGTGTCCTTTTTATGTTGTTGTTGCCACTGTATTTTTTTTTTTTTTGGTTTTTCCTTGAAACAGGTTCTAGTTGCCTTCCTTTCCTCATTCACCATGCTAGACAGCGCTCCTAACACAATGTATTTCGGTGAAAAGGCCCCTCAATGTCGTGTGTTCTCAATCCCTTTGGCTGGTAAGCATTGCGACCCCATCCTTTTCTTCTTTTGTGTTGTCTGTCGTGTTTGTCTGCCCTTCCGATTTAAAAAGGCAATTTTTTTTTTCTGGTTCAGTTCATCTGGTGCCTCCACTAAGCATAAAACATGAGGGTCCAGCCCAATTTCCCTCCCGTTGACTGCCATCTTCTCTCTGACTGTTACCCACCTGATATCTCCCTCTATAAAATGGGTAAAATCTCTCCTTCACCTCCATCCCTCCCATGGCTTATCTCTCCACAACATCAAATGGTGAGGAGACAGATGGTTCAAACCCCATGAATCATGGTAAGGAGAACACAGCCACAGTTAAAACCACAAGTGCCACTTCCCCGTCAGCTCGACTCCTTCCGATGGAGGCTACACATCTGCCTCAATATGCGTGAAGTGAAGTCCAACGATGTCCACCTGCCCCTGGAGGCAGAAATTCCCTCATACTGTGGTGTGACCCCCAGCTGCCACAGCCCCCAGCTTAGGCCTCAACCTGGAGCAAAATGTTAACCTGCTCCTTTAAACTCCAGGAGGGGCACTCCTCGGCCCTGCCAGTAAGAGCAGGCTCTGGTGATCCAAACATCTTTTGAATACTGCCCATTTTTCCATGCTCCCTAATGCATCCTATCTTGATGGACTAGCTGTCAGAGGTAACGTGGACATGGGTGTGGATGTCACCATATTAACAGAAACTGAGACGCTTCACTTCCGCATTGGAAATTTACACCTGCCCCTCCCTTCAGAGGAGTAGGAGGCCAACATTATTCAAAACTCACCACCTGTCCAGTCCTTTGGAAAGAACTTGATAGCATCAAGGGAGTCATTTGCCCTGTTGTTTCTCCGGTACTGAGAAACCTCTGGGGTAGAGACTTCATGGAGGATATGGGTGCTGTCCTGACTACTGATGTTGGAGTTTTCTATGATGACTTTCAGGTCCATGAAAAGACGGGCTTGGCAAACCGTTATCCTATGCATGAGTTGCACCCCCAATTCTGAGGAGCACTGTCCCTCAGAAATCCACCACGATCAAGCCTCCTAGCCCAATTGCATTTTCATGGCTCTTGAATCAATACATCTGGGTGGAACAGTGGCCTATAATTGAACCCAAGCTGTCAATCCTAAAGAAATTAGTTGCAAAACAGCTAAAGATGGGGTACATAGAACCAACCACAAGTAAATATTTTTTTCTGACAGCCAGTATTAGCCTTGAATTTTCTTAATGCTAATGAGAAAGGAACAGTAGCTGTGGAGAGACATTGGACAATAGAAGAAACTTTTGAGTTAAATCAGCCCATGTACTCCGTGACCACAGAATGCAAACAACAATATGTGTTACATTGGAGAAGGGATTTCACTTTTGTTTCCATAAATAAGAAAAGCTATAGATAGCTTCAAAATTAATTAAGATTCTAATCAAAGAGGAGAGACCTCTTAATAAGGAGAAATGATACTTTATCAACCTATGTGACATGTCAAAAGGAAAACTCAACAAATAAGGGTTGGGGCAGGGATCTGTTTCTTTTTTATCTTTACAGGAAAATAGCGATACCCACCCTCAAGAAATCAAAGGTCCTTGGACATCTAAACATCTAAAGAAAAGGGAAAGATATCCAGAAATAATTACCAAGCAAAGAAAAAGCTGACCTATGGTACCAATACTTCTGTAGGGAAAATTCTCACTACCTAAACATTTATATTGTTTTACTTTTCAGAAAAATTGTAGTCCTGGCTCAACTAAAAATCAAAACTGACTTTGAAGTTAGAGCATGGCTGTCTCCTTCTGGAAATCCAAACATGTCGTTAGAAAAAAAACTTCAGAGTTTCTCTCATATCAGAAGAGCCACCTGGTATGGGACAGAATAAAACCAAAAATCTAGGGACTATGGTAATCAAAACGCTGTTATCTCCCCAAAATTATATTTCCCCTTACTTATTTCTGATTCTTTAGTGCCTTTCTTTGGATAAATATTTATCTTAAAATTTAAAGTTTCCATTTTGATATTATAATGTTAAAGTTTTCTACAGTGAACAAAACGTTTTCCTAATGGCAATCTCTGAAGTCTCCAGAAGGAAGATGGGGTCCCACAGCATCAATTCTACCTGGTTTATAATGATGCCATTGAGCATATAAACATTACTCATAGATCCTAGATTGGGAACGTAGCCTAGTAAATAAAAGCAGGGGCTTAGGCAGTTACTCGTATATATGTGTACAAGACAGCATTGTTCTTAATCACCAAGAGGTAGAGGCAACTTAAGTATAGATTGACAGACTTATAGGTAAAATAAATAGATGATAGATAGATAAATAAATGACAGAGAGAAGATAGATAGATAGATAGATGTGGCATGTATATTCAGTATAATATTATTACATTTTAACATATTTATATTATTTTTAAGTGTATGTGTGTCTATGTGTCTGATTGTATGATCCTGCCTATGCCTCTCAAAAATTCAATGACTTTCTAGTGTCCTGGAAGATTTCCCATACCATTGGCCTCCCCTATAATCTTCAGGGACAAGTAACTGTGGAGAGAACAAATAGAGCTCTTAAGGAACTGTTGGCCAGGACTATCTCACCAAAGGCTGGGAGAGATCCTCATCTGGCCTTAACAGAGGTCCTTTTCCATATGAACTTCCTCAGTTTTGATGACAAGGGCCTCAGCCTAGCCTACAAGCACTGAGCATCTCTGAGAACACACCCCTGCCTCTGTTGAGATTGATTCTATCTCCTTCCAATGGCAGCTGTCAGCTCCCCTGCTAACTGGTGGGGGAGGGTTTGCTTGTGTTTTTACTCAGGCTGCCATGATGCCAGTATGGGTCCCGGTAAGAGATGTATGCCCGGCCATGGATCAGCCTGCTTCCACCAAGGAGGGAGTAACCCAGGATGGGTACTGTATATACTCCTCTTTCTGGCTCTCATTGCCCCCTCCCAAACAAATTGATTTATTAAGGACAGAGGTTATGGCCTTTGGCTCTTCATTTTTCGAAAAAGTTTGGTATAATATAAAGATGCTCTTTGATCCCTCCTGGGTGCTCACATATACTTTAATTAATGGAGTGGCATTATTATCTTTGTTCTCTTTAAATGTCTCCTGCAGCATATCCAATAGCAGTGGGCAGCAACTAAGGTGCCTCTTAAAGTGTTAATGGCTCTTAGGCATCCTTCTCACAGTCCCCCAGAGGAGATTATTCATGCCTTGTTATCTGAAATTCAAAAGCCTACTACCTAGTCCCCTACCCTGGCAGCTCTCCTGTAATGAATGCTTTCAAGGGTTGAGAGTCAATGACGGGTAAGAAATTGTTTGGTAGGCCAGTCTAAGACATGCACAGTCCAGTTGCTGAGATCTTCTGCGGCAGAGTCAACAAAGCCTGAGCAAAGAACTCTGCCTCCCACTGAGCGCCCATGTAGTAAATAAAAAAGGGTGGGTATGTAGGAAGTTAATGCCTATCAGGTTGAGAGATGAGCCAACCTAGAGACTGCCTGGTGCTGTCAGAGGTCTTGATTATGCCTAGTGAATGAGGGGTGACCACCCAATGTCAATGGATCAGAAGGCCTGGGTGCTGGGAGGATATATAAGGTTCTCTCTATTGCTAAATAACGAGTCTGCTGCTTCCCTTTTGCCTGACTCCTGGTGTCCATGTCATTGAGCCCATACCTTCTCCCCCTCTTCTGAGGAAGTCGTCAGGACCCAGCAATAGGGGCAGTCATAGGAATCCCCAACACAATGCTCTCCAGGGCATATTTCAGGTCATCTGGAAATCTGAAAGAGCATTCATGCTATCCACCATGTGTAGGTGTGTGTGTGTGTGTGTGTGTGTGTGTGTGTGTGTGTGTGTGTGTGTGTGTGTGTGTGTGTGTGTGTGTGTGTGTGT